>CAKAKQ010028895.1:0-11062 GCA_916700675.1 Helicolenus avius
GGGCATCATAATCTGGGGCACCCATCATGTCTTCCGCCCATGTCGAGGAGAACACTTGCCCATGCAATGGTCAAAGCATGACGAAACGGCTAGACCGGGGGAGTATTTTCGGGTTACATGCCGACGGTGACGTCAAGTTGTGATGCATCGTCCACATGACTCCATGTTTCGCCCAACGATTTGCCAGTATTTCATCTTGACTTAGTGATAGGGGGGGTAGGATATTTCAATTCCATTTTGCTAATCTTAACAGCTGAAGTGGTGGTCAACTGTTTGGGGCTGCATAAAAGGTAAACTCTTTCTGTATGACTATAAATGATTTGAAGAATTTCTGTGGTCAAATATTGTGATTGTCATAGTAAATATCTTATCCCAGGTTCTTTCTGCTTGGCGACTATCTGCATGTACATGCAGTGTGACATCTTGAGGTGAAAAAAATAATCAGAGCAGACAAAGAATTTAAACTTTTTCCAGCAAATCGCCCTGATTGGAGGAGATGTTATGTCTTGTCGTTCTAATATATGATATGTCTCATTAGAACTTCATCATTCAATAGATTAAAAAGTGAGACCACCTTAGTTTAAGTTAATACAGGGTAATAACCTCAACTAATTGGGTGCTATCATGGAATCCCTTCAGTTAACATACAACTAGTAAATGACTTGCTAAAATGACTTGCATTGCATAGAGGCAGTTGTGTGTGCGGAGTTTTTCAAGTGTGGGTGTGTGCTGCAGAGTGACAGATTTACTGTGAATAATAGTCTTATATTGTCTGCAACATGGATTCCAGCTCATGATGCAACTGGAAAACTGAAGCTTTTCTATTTATATGGAAACAGGGAAGGCAGTTTACTGTTAGCTGCGTCAATATCATTATCTTATGAATCAGTATTGGATAGATTTATGTATTCCATTAGCGACTACCGACAGCATGGGGAAAAAAAAGAAAACTAGCATCATGTTTTCATTGGATTTTTTGAAGAAAAGAAGAAACTGTCAGCTTGCGTGGCTTATTAGCAGACACGCACCAATAAATTACGTTAACCCTCCAAGCTAATGCAAGGTGGCAGAGGAACAATGCAAGGGGCCGTCAGCTTATGATTGTAATTTAGGCTGAGATCTCAACCAGGCCAACTGATTGGAGATGACAGGTTTACAGCCCGTTTTGGGGGCAAATGGGTCTGGCAGGGCGGCTGCTTGCAGACTGAAGAGCCGCAACAAAAGGCTCCTCGGCACGTATATCTGCGGATATATTCAACCTTCCCTTTCAGCTTTCCTACAGCTCGTTTTCCCAAATGCATCTAGGCTGTTTATGGCTGAGAGACCATTTTGAAATGTTAGAAAGTGCTGTGCTGCAGAGGGAATGTGCTAATAGGACACATTAGCTATAGCAGGTGATGTTTAACCCAAACAAAAGGACGCTGCCTGTTCAGGGTTATAATCTCAAAGATGTTCCTGGCAAGCAATGGCAAGTTTAATTGGTCCTCTGCTATATTTAGAAACACAGCATGCTCTGTTGATTTGAACTACAGGAGGCAGAAAAGCCAAGTGCTTGCTGAAATACTTTGGGTGTCAATTGGAGTCATTTTCTGCCAAAACCTCTGGAAGCAAAGTACATTTTTAAATATTGCCACTTATAACCGCTCATCTGCATAGGCATCATGAGTAAAACATAAGCAGCACTTTGATATGAAGATATCAAAAACAACAGTTTTGGCCAGGAACGATTTCACAGTTTTGGAGTAAAAACAACATGATCCAAATAGTATGGATAAGATGGTGAGGGTTTCATCATGACGAACCCTTCTCATCCACTTTGTGGACTGAATTCTGTGGCGTATATTAGTGAGACAGTGGTAATGCTCCCTTTATATGTGCAGCCATGTGCAGCATTTTAATGTGCAGCGTTATAGGTGCAGCTAGCTAAGCTTTCCAAACAACAAAATAAGGATCAGAAACAGAATGGGCTTTATAGAGCCAATACAATCTATTGTGTGGTTGATGATACATGTTATGTGATGCTGTTGTACACGGAATAGTTTTTTAACTAAAAAACTGCACAACAAAAACAATACAATAGTGTATTGTCTATACAACAGGCAAAGGTATTCAGTGTATCAAAGTGGATTGCTGATTCACTTAGACAACAATCCATACCATAATCGTGTGTCTTTTGTCATTTGGGTTTTTCTTTATTCCTTTTCCTGCCTGATGTCACTGATTAAGCTTTATGTTGCTGCTGTTCTGCCTTCATTGCATGTCAAAGGATAATTGCATCCCTAAAGCACTTTTTCTCCTTGAAAACACCATGGATGGGCCATAGGAATGATAAATTGGACATTCAATAAATGTGAACTTAATAGGTTGGGCCAGCAATGCTGAGAAAGGGTACACTAGGTTTTTGATCCAACTGAAAAACCCAGTCCAGTGTTGCCAACTCTCTTACAATGAAAGTAGCTAGCAGCACTAGCTCCAGAAGTCCAAGAGAGAAAGTCACCAAGTCGGCAACACTGGCAGTCCGTCACTCCAGGCCTCCCTCCAAAGCCACTCCCCAAACATTATCATTATGAACGTCAACTATGAACATAGCTATTGTTAGTACTCACAGCTGTCAAGCTAGCAGCATCTGGAAGACGCCCAATGAGTGCACACAGGCAGGTATATAGACAGGCAGGTATATAGACACGCAGGTATATAGACACGCAGGTATACAGACAGGCAGGTATATAGACAGGTAGGTATATAGGTAGGTAGGTATATAGACACGCAGGTATACAGACAGGCAGGTATATAGACAGGCAGGTATATAGACAGGCAGGTATATAGATAGGTAGGTATATAGACACGCAGGTATACAGACAGGCAGGTATACAGACAGGTAGGTATATAGATAGGTAGGTATATAGATAGGTAGGTATATAGATAGGAAGGCCATCCAATAATTTAATTTGGCCTGAAAGACTTATCTCAATCCTGCGACAGCCTTTTCGTCAGATCATTTGATTCATTGATTAATGTCAGGATGTAATAAGAATTTCAATAAATAAAACAAAAATTGTAAATTGAACAGCCCCTACCTTACCGTAAATACTTATAACAAGCTTTTCAAAGATTACAGGTACCCATTGAAGATGATGGCAATTGCTTCTAAAAAGTGTAGGTTAAGATAACACAATAAGATGAGATAAGATAAGCCTTTATTGATCCCCAGAGGGGAAATTCAGGTGCTGTAGCAGCACAAGACGGAAATAAGTACAGATAAATTACATAAAAAAATAATAATAATTTAAAAAAAAAAGTTTAACGTTCAACTTGATATATACAGATAACAAAAAAAGATAAAGAAATTATGTGAAATAAGGCAAAAGAAATGCAGGAATTAATTGAGCGTAATATGATTTGTGGACCAAATTGGGTAAGCAAAAATAACATGACCCTCCAACCTCTAAGACTCCACAGTGGAGTCTTCTTGGTTTTACATGAATCATCAGTGTTAACATCAATATGGTTTAAAAAAGCAAAGAAACACAAAATGACATAGACTACAAATCATTGTTGTGAACATTAGGTGCCTTTGTTAAAACCATCAGCTGACAAAGACACCTGATTCACATGACACAATGATTTAGTACCTCTTTTGAAAAAGCTATGATTATGTGTTCTTTTGCTGCAAATTATGTTGAGAAGAAACAAATTAATTACAATTGGAAAGCCAATGCGTCAGTGCACCAGAACCATGAGAGTGCTACGTCAAAGAACGTATATTGATAAGAAGTGAAAGCCTGTGTTGAACAATATAAATATTCTAAGTATGCATACTATTATAACTATTTACTTACTTACTTAATTATGTATGGATGTAGAAGAGGTTGTGTCCTGTGCTTTTGCCTTGCATGTTTGTAAATGGTCTACGACTACATTAAATTCTGTTGATGTCATGCTACTAGCACTACTAGCTACTAGCACTACTAGCTACTGGCCGATAGCCGGTTGTTTGGGAACAGAGACGTTAATACATCCACCACGGTACAGGCTGACAGCATACAGCCCATGGATGTATTAGAAGATAATCAAAGTGATGAATTACAGCCAATATATCCATTATTACAGCCACATACAGCTAGCAGGAAGCTGGCAGAACCAGATTTGTCATTTGAGCGTGCAGGGCGGTGCGGTCCCGTGGGTCTGATGACCGTTCATTATGCCGAGGAAAAGAACTCTGGATTCAGCTGTAAGTTCATTTTACAACTTTTAGGACATAATGATTTAAATAAGGGATATTTAAGTGTTTGTGCTGGGAAGTTGATTTACCTCAAAAGAAAGAATCCTCTGATTTACAGGCGTCTCTTTATACATCCATGGCCACAGACTCATTGGCGTTTTCAGTCCAAAACAGACAAACAGACAAATACTCCGTCCAAAAGAATATCGACCTACTGGCACCTAAAGCTCACTAATCAACACGTTATCTCGTTTGTTTAATCCGTACAAAAACCAAGGTGCAAAATTGAGTCACTGTTATTCTACAGAGGGTCGGGGGGGGTATGTGGCAGAGTCTGGGCCAGGTGCAGGGACTTCCCTCGTCATCACCATAAGGTTGCCAGGCAACCAGCAGAGAATTCAAGATGTCATCGCTCACTGCTTTCACAAAATGTCAAACTGTTCCGTTACACTGTATGTGCTGCATGCTGAGGCTAACTAGCCAGATGACATCAGAGAGTCACACATGTTCCCATTGTTCTCATGGTCCTCTAACATCATTCTCACTTGGTTTACTGATATACTGCACTTACATACATCTTATATAGTGTTTAGTAAAACGACAGAATAAGCACAAGTCCGGCTGTGCCCTATAGTAACAAGGACACATCTTTCAAACAGCAAGGACAAATGCACCAATGCTGTTCTAATGGTGTGGTGCATCACAAGGGGCAGCAGCAAAAAGCAGTTTGTTACATAAATTAAATGAGAAAATCATAATGCAGCGATACGATTCAGTAAACAATAATCAACACAGGATTTGAGGCCAGCCTCCCCTGCACCACAATCCATGGTGAACCCACAAAGAAACGCTTCCAACAAGGCCAACATTAATATTCTCTTTATGAGTTTACTGAATGAGCACATCCATGGGTGGACAGAGTCTAGATGGTTACCTGACACATGAGCTTGTTAGCACCTCCGGCTGCTACACACATCCTTCTGTCCGCCACCTTTTAACAAACACACCATGGTCATTAGAGCTGGAACAAGTAGGACACATACTGTATGAATAGGTGTTTGTTGGTGGGTATGCCATTTTTTCAAGTCAGCACATTACGTTTTCACTGCTTTCTAGGTGTTGCTAGCTGGTTTGAAAAAACCCCATCACCAGGAGGTTCACAAAGCCCTCAGCCTAACACTGCTCACACCAAGTCGGCAGGTTTGTTTGTGAGTAATTTGTCTTGATAACACATCTATCACTTTGCAGTAACCAAATTCATTTGAATAAAATGTGAAATTAGGAGCAGTTATGGAACACTTTACCGCCTGTCAAATACCAATTTAGACATTTTTTCAAATAAATAATAAAATAAACTTTATGCGGAATGAGAAAAGGACATCCACATTGCTAAGGAAGTCACGGAAATACTTTAAGCACACATCAAGGCTTTACAGGAGATCCTAAAACACTGTTTTGGTACACAGCGGCCAAATATCAACCAGTTGTCAGTATTCTCTGGACAGATCAAAAGTAAATGAGAAAATTAAAAATGATGCCTCATTCATTTCACAATTCTCTCTCTCTCTCTCTCTCTCTCTCTCTCTCCCTCTCTCTCCTCCAGCTTCTTCTTAATCAGCTGATTATGGGCGTTCACTCTTTAATGCCAGGTACACACTACATGAGAATCAAGCCGACTGCTCTTCTGACTGATAGAATAGGATTTTACAGGGCAAACATTTCTAGAAGAATTGAACGTTCAGACAAAGGCTGTGATAAATAATAAAGATAATCATTTAATTAGTAATAATAATGGTCCAAAATGATGTCAAATTGCATAGTTTTAAGTCAAAAGCCTCCACATTTCTTGGAGGAGGAGCCCTAAACCTAATATATCCTAGTATCTTTTATTCACTATAGAAATTCAGAATGTGTCTGTGTATATTATGTAGGAGCATCCTGACTGGGACTCTCCTCCTAAAACCTGAATGAACAGCTCACACACCTCAGCTCTGCCTCACTGGCTGCTGTTGATTCTAGCCTATAGGCATCCTATAATATAATAGAGCTATACTACAAATAACAGAAGAACACACTTTAAGTACCACTTTAACCCTATAATGTTCCAGTTGGACAATTATTGGCCCATGTATAATAATAATATAGCAATAAAACCACAGCTGATTATGACTGGCACAGCTTAACATGCTTAAAGAAATAATGAATAAATAGGAATAAGTCACCAGAGATTGCAGATAGTGGCTGACACAGGCTAACATGGGAATAAGGGGAGTAGTTGCACTTTTTTTTTTACCACTTCAAGCACTGGCATGAACTAAATATATAACTACTACAGAAATGTATGACCGTTTCTCTGTCTTTTCACATTAGAGCAAATTATTTGGTGGACCCCTGACAGAGGGCCATGGACCCCACCAGAATCACTGCATTATAGATATTAGGATACCTTTCATTTGTTTCCTACAACTTAAAATAGGCAGACATTTTGAAACATTAACAGAAAAATTGATTCGTAAATAAAAAAAAAAGTGCAAACACTGCTTGAAGCATATATTTTGAGATACACAGGGGGGGTGACTTAGAATTCTTTTCGTATGAGCACAAAAACAACAGTAGCCTAAGGTTGTGTCTGGCTGAAATTTAGAATTTGTGGACGTGAATCTGAAAGTGCCCAACTTTAGTCGACAGAGAAAGATATGTATTCCCTGGGGCCTTTCGATAAATGAAGTGATAACTCGTGCAGGTAATGATAACAGCAGAAAGTCAACATGGATGAGGAAATTAACATTTGGATCATGTTGTCTGTGTGTAATGACAATGGCCAAATGGTTAGAGAACACCATGTGTGACCAAAGGGACTGCAGTTCAACAGAGTGAGGATATTGATTCTATTTCACCACAGGAGACATTTATATTCACAGCTGAGAAAATATATATCTTATGAAATTTCATTTAAATATGCAACTTCATATATCCACTCAAGAGAAGTTTAGCAGTGCTGTAACTAAAGTGAAAATGTCTTGTAATAATAGGCCCACACTCACAAATCTCATTCCATTTATATATTATTGGCAAAATATATTATCAAATGCAGTGCGTTATGCAATCTTTTGAATGAATTGTGAAGACTATAGTATGACGGAGTATTAGGGCCACATTGAGGGGGAAACAAATCTGAGATTTTGAGAATAAAGTCATAATATTACGAGAAACAAATCTTAATTTCATGAAAGTAAAGTCATACTATTTGAAAAAAAAGTCGTAATATTACAAGAATAAAGTCATAACGTTACGAGAAAAACGTTATTTCCTCTTCCACAAACGAGGCAATTTCTCCATCAGGTCCGTGTGGTTCTTTCTTTGGAATAAACACAGTGTCTTGCAAAATCTTTTCAAGGTCCTGATACTGATGCTAATGTGGTGCTGATGTGCCAAACGATTAGTATTTCATTTAGTTTATTAAGTATTTTGTTATTTGTGAAACTTATACTAAAGTATAACTTCACCAGATATGCTCCACGTTCCTTATTTTCACACGGAGCATGCTGCTCTATTTCCCCTCAAAAATAACATGTCAAATTACTACTTTATAATATTATGACTTTGTTCTCATAATATTACAACTTTTTTTTTCTCGTAAACATATGAGTTTATTCTCAAAAAATTAGACTTTATTCTCTGAATCTCAAATGTGGCCCTTATAGTCCGTCGTACCATAGAGCTATTTATGGAGTCATTACACTATCAATAAATGTCAGTCCTAACTTGGCAACCACGCAGAAACTATTTCTTGGTTTAGTATTACATGATTTATTCTGTAATATACGTGTAGACTTACCAAGGGACCATTATACAACAAAGAGAACATTGCTTCCAACTTATCCCACACAAAAAGAACCTTCCCCTTTTAGGCTGAGCCATCCATGCATATGGGCTGTCATGTTTGCCTTTGCCTTACAGCAAAGGCAAAGGGGAGCAAAGTAATTTGACTAACTACCATGAGGGTACTGGAGGAAAACTTTAATGTCTGACTCATAGGAAGAAGCCTTTGCCACTAAGGATTCTGCAAGTCATCGTGCTGCACCTTCCAGTGAACGCTTTTACACAGAGCAATTCATTTTTAGGAGTTTAGTCGATGCATTCATTATCGTCATTTAGTTTCATCTCGAGCACGGTCCTTTGTCTCAAATGAATAGTTGTGACCCTTGTGATGTGAACTGTGCCGGCCAATTAAAAAACAAAACAAGCTGGTTCCTTTTTTTGTCTTGTGTTTTTATTCATTTTGAGACAGTAAATACCTGGGCGAGCTGAATCTACTGCAGTTACATTTGGTTAACTCTGGATCTTCTCATTATGTATCATTCATGAAGCAGATATTGTGTGGGGTTCTGCCTAGCTGCGCTGTATTTCAGACTCCCCACCACAGTGTTTTATTTCAGGCTGAATTTCAATCAGCTGCAGCTTGAGATGTGTGGTGCCCTGTAGGAGAGCACAAGTAGTTTTTGAGGGGGAGTTTTAACCTGCAGTAGGCAGTATGTTTTTATCATCATTGGGCAAAAATTCCATAACAACCTTTCAGCATATTGTAATTCAAGTGTTCTGAGAGAAAACTAGACTTCTGCTCCTCCTCTGTTTACAGGCTTTAGAACATCTATCAGAGAGAGCGTTCCTATTGGCTGTTCATTCAATGGACGCAGCTGTCAATCACTTGCAAACTCTGATCAAACAGGCAAACTAGGCAGCGCTGATCACATATGAATCAATATTCTGTTACTGTAATGCCGATTTCTCTCCTCAGATGTTGTCAGAATCATCTTTAGTGTAGTGTTTAGCTGTGAAATGAGACGGTGTGCTCCGGTTCATGGGCGGTATTTCCTCAACTTCCTCAACTCAGCATGGCTGTAGTACAACACAAGATGTTTCTGATTTAATGTGAGAAATAGACATTACAGTAACAGAATATTGATTCATATTTGATCAGCGCTGCCTAGTTTGACCGTTTGATTGACAGCTGCTCAGAGACAGCAGGCAGCAGCTCATCTACGATTGGTTGCTTTCCTCCGGTCTGTGAAATCTTGCAGATGTCATTAGGAGCACCCGAGGACACCGGAGAACACAGGGGGACATGTTTTTTTTCAGATTATCTGTCTCATGCACTACTGTCAGGATATACTGACTGTTTTATAAAAAATAATTCTTTTTTTAATCATATTTGCTCCATTTCTACCGACTTCAGCTTTAAGGACATTCCTAGAAACAAGCACAGAAATGTACATTGTACTTTATATGTGATGTCATACACTTATATTGCACTAACCTTTAAAAATATGTACATATCATCTGTCACTGTCAATGTCAATCCTACATGTTGTACATATAAATATGTATACATGTAGATACTGTACATAATCCAGCCCATTTAAATCCATTTATTTCTTTGCATTCGTTGTATTGTTTACACTTGACTTTTATATAGACGTCTTTAGCTGTTATTTATATTTCTATGTAAGTACGCTTAGAGAGATGCATAAAACCAAGGTCACATTCCTTGTATACATACAGTATGTATGTACTTGGTGAATAAAAATCAATTCTGATTGTGATACACAAAACGCAAAAAAAGTGACAAAAGCTTTAGTGGTGCAACACGTCAGAACAGAAGCAGCTCGTATCTGTGTTCTGATGTGTGAACATATATAATAGTACATGAAATGTGTGATGTTGTGTTTGGCAGGTGACTGGCTGGCTGGAATACCACCCTACCCCTTCTCCTTCTGACGACATCCCATTCCAGGACGGTGCTTTGGTCTCATACCCCCCCCGCATGGAGCCCAACAAAGTCCAGTCAGAGGGTGGCCTCAATGTCACCCTCACCATCCGCCTCCTCATGCATGGAAAAGTAAGCAGGCATACATATTTAAGCTGTCTGTGCTAAAAAAGTAAGACATGTGGGCTATTTGTGTCGTCACTGAAGGGACTTTTAAGTTATTTATGACCTTTTAACCCCTTCAAACCCAGACGGCCCGGCCGCTATTCTGTCTTTCAGAAGTTGATGCGGGTCCAGTTTTCAAGCTAGAAAGACTGGTATGGCAATTTTCAAAAGGGGTCCTTTGACCTCTGACCTCCAGATCAGTGAATGTAAATGGGTTCTATAGGTACCCACCAGTCTCCCCTTTACAGACATGCCCACTTTATGATCATCACATGCAGTTTTTTGAATGCAGTATAAATGTGTTATTTTCGCCTACACTGTGTTTGAATATTTCTGCATAGTGGGGTCCCTAAACAGTCTTGGAATTGCATAAATTGGGTATCACTGTAAAGCTGATCCAATTATATTCATGTGTGATGATGTTAGTCCCCATAGGAGACATTTCATTGTAGTGAGACCATTTTTTGAAACTTGACCTCCCTGTATAAAATGACCTGTGGTGACCTCTAGGATAATCACAGCCTCATGAAACTTTACAGCCACAAACTAGAGACCTAGAGCATTCAGAGGATGGATGGATCAGACTAGAGACCTAGAGCATTCAGAGGATGGATGGATCAGACTAGAGACCTAGAGCATTCAGAGGATGGATGGATCAGACTAGAGACCTAGAGCATTCAGAGGCTGTACAGCCACAGACTAGAGACCTAGAGCATTCAGAGGATGGATGGATCAGACTAGAGACCTAGAGCATTCAGAGGATGGATGGATCAGACTAGAGACCTAGAGCATTCAGAGGATGGATGGATCAAACTAGAGACCTAGAGCATTCAGAGGATGGATGGATCAGACTAGAGACCTAGAGCATTCAGTGGATGGATGGATCAGACTAGAGACCTAGAGCATTC
>CAKAKQ010028901.1:0-10388 GCA_916700675.1 Helicolenus avius
TGGCTGTGTTGCACGCCCGCTTCTGTGCTGTTGCATTGCTTGCAAGAATGGAAAAGATAGTGAACAGTTTTTTTATAATGCAAGACACACAGTTACAGTATTGTTTAGCATCATCAACAACAAATTAAACACAATGGAAATATGTCAGGGAGAATATTCCAATAATTGTGTGTGCATTATAGGCAGTCATGCTTACCCTTTTCTCCTTTCATATTTTATTCAATGAGTAATTTTCAATCTTGAATGAATTACAGTAAAAACAGCTTTCATGTAAAAGATGAGTTTATTAAAGGGGAAACATACATTAGAAAGGTTTTTAGCTGTTTCTATATTTTATTGTATTGTACAGAACTGCCTAAGTAACACAATTTTTGTAGCTAATTCTAAGTTTTCAAGTCTCTTTTCAAGTCAAAATCTAATGTCTGCCAGTGGAAAATGAAAGCAAGGACGTTTCTATGAAGTTAGTCGGACACATAGGATCCACATGCACCAGCAGTGTTGTGAATGGACAAACAAGCAAACGTTGACCCAAACAGACAGAAGAATAGATTGGCTAAAAAGTGAGAGCTTCAATTGTATGAGTTGCCGTAGTTCTCATATTGCTCAGATAGACTTCGCTTCTTGCCAGGCGTCCCTGCTCCCACGTCGGTGCGGGGATAGGTTTGCAGTTTGTGAATGTCCTGGGAGAGTTTGCCCAGCACACAAGTGCTTAAGCCGGTGCAGCGCTTAGACACGGGTCTATCCAAGCTGTTAGAGACGGAGACAAACATGCAGAAACAGGCTTACAGTAACCGTGGCATGCAGATAAATAGTAATAATCACATGCATGATGTTTTTCTAAAACGTCATGCGTCAATAAATGAATATTTCAAATGCATGCTAACAGATCCAACAGGCATATGAAGGCATCTTGTGGTTGAGTTGTCATGCTATTGTTTCATTCTCTATAATGTCTATCATGCATGTTCTCTCATGTTCTTTGATATCATGCTCCCTTCAGTTTTCTGACCAAGGACACTGTCTTTCAGGCACATAGTTTACCATATTACTGAATGAATGGATGAATGAATGACTAACTACAGTCCATGCATTAAGGGATTATGACAGAGAGTAGATTTACATGAATTTCACTATATACCTTGATAATTACAGTAATAAACGGCAACAAGTTGGAGCTGTCGGGCTTGTAAACAAAAGTATGTTATATTTTGGCTTAACTGAAATGGATAGATAGATAGATAGATAGATAGATAGATAGATAGATAGATAGATAGATGGATAGATAGATAGATAGATAGATAGATAGATAGATGGATAGATAGATAGATAGATAGATAGATAGATAGATACCACACCCTATATAGTACTTCAACTTTATTGTAATCAGGATTAACCATAATTCATTAATTCCTAAAATTATTAAAAGCCATACCTGTTTCCATCAGCTGTTTGCTGGTCTTGCTCATCTGAGGTTATCTGCATGAACCCCTTGATAGCTCTGAGTAACAGTTGGGCATCATCGTTCGATAGTGTGACTCCATCTGACTCCTTACTGGTTCTGGAAAATACACATTAGATGAGCTGATTGATTGGCTGGTTCTGCCACAACGTTGGTTTAAAAAACGTTTTAACTTGTCCAGACTAATACAACAGTAAGGGGTACAATGCAAACTGTATGTAATCTGATGTAATTGTTCTTTTGAAAAGCTAACAGGAACCTTATGGCATTTTTATATCTATAAGCATGAGAACTGATCTTTGGGATTTTGAGGAAATTAAGTTTAAAATCAAATATATTTGATTAGTTATGGTAAACAATAAAAAAGTGTTCTGCAGCAATAATCTTAAACACATCAAAGGTGTCAGACACAACCACAATGTTTTAAAAGGTCAATATATTTTATACTTTTATGAATATTCTCACCTGGATGGAGCTGCCTGTGAGACGTACATCTGACAAATGATCAGTGTGTAAGCAACAAGGAGAGTCCAGAGTTTCAGCATTATCATGATTCCCTGTGGAAAATACATACAATTACAAACAAGGTGATGAAAATTGCTATAAGGAAAAATGTTATCAATGATTTTGTGTGCTCTGAACATTTAATGCCATTCAACATGTTTTTTTTTTGTACAGACTTTCTCACCAACTGAGTGCATTCACAGCTATATGAATCTTCTCTCTCTGTCTCTCTCTTACACTCCCTCGCTGTTAGAGCCGCTGAACTTGCAGAGGCAAGAAGAGTTATTGGTGATATACTGACATTGGAAGCTTTGCCAGCAACTATAACAGCAGCTCTGTCCATTAGCGGAATTAACTGCAGCCTACCATAGATAGTATAACGTCATCAAACCAGCAAAGCTGCATCTCCCTTCTGTGAGCAACCAGTATCCACCAGTGTAGGTGGCCATCCAGTCTATACTCAAAAACCACATCATCTGATATTTAACAGTGACAACAACATTTGCAAAATCAACTTAAAATGCAGTCTTTAATCTATACTCACCGTGAGATAATAGATGTTCTGGTAATGAAGAATTGAATCTCACTTGTGAATGTGCTGAACACTCCCCACAGTGCAGGGTTTTATATATGTTCCCCATGGGTTTCTGTATGAAGTGAGAGCACTTGATCATAGTCTATTGGCCAGTCAAATGTTTTACCTCAAACTGCTGGCCAATCAGATGTCCTACGTCACTCACTGCAAGCCAATAAAAGAGCCTGTATGCAAATGACATCAGTGTGTTTAATTCACAAAAAAAGCTGCCAGGTATTTGAATCAGTTCTTTAAGCGGGTGAAAGAACCATCTCACCGTCATAGTCAGTGTCTCATGTTGTTGAGATGTGCATATGGAACCACTTACCGTAAATCCCCATTACAGGGTGCATAATCATAATGGTCAGAGAATTTAAACATAATTCACCAGTGCTTCTGTTATTAAAATATGTCAATATTATTTTTGTTTTTAAATGAGTAAGATGAACAGGGCTAGGGGGCGAAAAAATGGAAATACCACAAGATTTCATCACATTTACAAAGACAATGAATGTCCACAAGGGATTCATATTTCATTACATATTACCGGATAGCAATGTGTAAAATTAAAGAAGAAAATAAAAAGCATGTCTTTTTTTTGCGAGTCACTCACTCAAGTTTTAGTGTGGCGGAGTAACAGGGTCAAAGGCCAAGCGCACGGCTCATATGTTCATCAGGATACCATCTAACAATTAAAGAATTTACAGGTCCAGTTGTACCCTGCTGACATGTTTCACTATAATATTATCCCATTAGACACTTTAGACAAACTCGACAATTTAGAAGTGTGTCTGTAAATACCAAAGTAAAGTAATTTGTCTCCAACTTGTCATTAGATCTAAACATCATTGAACCTTGGTGTCAATTTCTGAAGCACAGAGTACAAAGTAGATTTAATCTTCCTCTGTCTCTGCAACAAATCCTACTTCTGACTTAAAGCTGGGGTTGGTAATCTTAAGAAACTTGCAAGAGTAAGAGTATTTAAAATGTATCCAACCGAAAAACCCAGCCCAGTGTTGCCAACTCTTTTCCAATGAAAGTAGCTCGCAGCACTCGCTCTTAAAGTCCCTAAATCTAGCGAGAAAGTCGGTAAGTTGGCCACACTGACAGTCCGTCCCTTCAGGCCTCCCTCCAAATCCCAAAATGATCATTATGAACGTAAACAATGAACACGGCTATTGTTAGTACTCACAACTGTCAAGCCAGCAGCTTGTGGAAGACTCTAGTGAAACACAATGAGTGCACGGGCAGGTAGGTAGACAGGCAGGTCATTACATTGGGGCTGAATGTAATGATTGGACGGGTTTATTATGGTCCTGCGACAGCCACAGATTTCTTTCTCTTTTTTTGTCAGAACATTTGATTTATTGATTGATGTCGGGATGTAATGAGAATTTCAACAAATATAACAAAAAATGTTTTTGAAGATTAGCAGCTCTAGCTTTAACCCAGAGAACAGTTTGGATCTTGCTCTTTTTGATAATTTACATACGGTTGAATAATGTCTTTCTTGTATAAGAATAGCGACACAGTGAGCTCTCCATGGACAAACTCAACCCTCCACAGAATTCAGCCGCGTCCATCCATCCGGTTTCTCTGAGCTAATTACTGGGCTGTTGGTCTCTGGCCATCTTGTAATTCCCCTTATGTAACAATATTGGATGATGTGTCATAACGCACCCTGACTCCGAGTCAGTTTTTGCGTCACAAGGAAACTCATTAGTGTGGATGAGCCTTTTAGTGCCATTGAGCAGACGTGCAGGCTCGAGACCAGAAGCACTAAATTAGTCTCCAACAGCTCCACATGGAGGTCTTAAAGACTTTAGAGCAAGAGGTTCCAACTACACACACAATGATTCTTGATCTCATTTGAGTATCTTGCCAAGAAATTTGAAGTTCATACATTTGTCTTTTAGTTAATCTGCAGCTTTTCATGCAAAGTCAACCCAGCAGAGCACATACAGTATGTGAAGATGGAAAATCACGTGTATAATACAGATGAAATAAATGTCAGTGCTCAAACAATCTTATTGTTTGCAAATTCTTCAAAAATGATCAAGTCATGTGAACCATCTCTCTAAGTCAAGAACAAGAAGGATGTCTCTTCCTCGCCACCTTTAACAAGTCAAAAGCCACCTTACACTAGTCAGTGTAAAATGAAATACTCTCCACACTATTTTGCACATTACGCTCCCATGCAGGCCTCGGTTCACCACTGACCAGATATAGGAGTCGAGGCAGAGAAATTACATTCCAAGGGGAAAAGCGTATTGTCAAGAATGCAATTATCTCACACTGTTCACATTCCCTAATGTTGGGCACGAATTGGCCTGGAAAATTAATTGCGACACAGGAGAGCATTCATGACAGAGAGGGCAGTGTTCAATGCTCAGCACAGTTGCTCATCAGTGACAGTCTCAGCTGAGTCACCGTGAATGTTTCTTCTCCCAAAGAGAAGCTCTCGGCTGGGAATAAAAAAGCCCCAGAGAATATTTCCTTCAAAGCTGTCTCATATCGACGCCTTGCGTTATTCAAATAAGCAGCAAGGGTTGAGAATCAGCTGTAATGATCCACAGTTATGTTTTAAATATTAAAGTTAGCACATGAGGATTGTCGACATTGGAGCGTACAAATGGATCATTGCGAGGTGAAATGTACATCGGTGCTCTGAATAGAGCTGAACAGAGGCCATCATCACTCGCATAGGGGACCTTGAATAAGTCTTGACATTATGAGCAATTACTACGTCAGCTAGAAATAAGTTCACACACTTTAATAGGCTCCTCCATCAAAAAGTAAGCACAAGTATACCTTTCTGTAGGCCTATAAGGTGAGAATACTTAATTATACTTTTCTTAAGCATATCTCGATCAAAAGATTAAGTACAAGTAAGCCTATAAGCCAAGTATACTTAGACTTTTCTGTATACTTGTCAGGATGAGCCAAGTATATGTATGTATACTTTTGTTAAGTATATCTCTGATAGGTACATAAAAAGTAAACTGAAAGTATACGTTTTATTTTAAGTTTAAAAGAAGTATACTAATAGCACACTTGAATAAATTTATTTTTGGTAAGTGGAAATGCTCTTCGTCCAAGAATGAAATGAAAGAGAGGAAGAGGAACCCAGAGAATTTATATTAGGAGATAAAAGCCTCTTTTTTGTGAAACCTAGAGTTTACATTTGTGTTGGGAAGGGAGCAGTCTAAACAGGCAGACACCGGTTTTACACAAAAATGACCTGATCTGCATGAATACCTCAGCATGACCACTAGACTCCCCTAAGCACAACAAATTAATTTGGAACCATAAAACGGATGGAAATGGCAATGTGACTCCATTTGCACTATAGGGGAGAACAGGGTTGGTCATCACACTTTTTTTCTTTCATTTTAATCCCTTAAAAACTGTACCATTAATAGATTCCCTTTCAATGTGTAATGGAAGCCTAAAGTGTCAGGTAGGAAGTGACCTTACTCTCCTTAAGCCTATTCTGTTCAAAAGATATGGATTATCAAATATGCCTTGTGTACTTGTGACAACCATCCCAACACGTTCTCATCCCACCTCGTCACATACTGCTGCTTTGTCAGACCTCTCTGCATCACTTCTCACTCGCAATAAACACATACTTAATGTTGGGGATCAAACAAAAACACTTGTATAGGTCTAGGCAACAAAACCACTTAGTTAGATTTAGGAAAAAAAACACAGTTGGGCTTAAAATTGCTACATTTGTACAGTGAAAATGACACTGAACGTTGTGAACATGGGACACGAACAGCGGCCTCCTGGATGAAAGCCTTATGTTTGTTGTCATTTCAATGAATTTAAGAAGTTTAATTCCTCCTACATTCTCCTACATTGAGAGAACATAAACAGGAAAAATCATTCCTATAAGTGCATCCTTATATAATAATACTCAACTCATCCTTATGCCAGTCACTCACAATCAGTCACATGTGACAACCAACCCTGAAGAGAATGTGACAAGCATCCCCAACTGGGTTCAACCACTTGTAGCCTAGCTAAGAAAAAACTAGCTAAATTATACTTCTCCCTTCATAATTTTTAATTTGTAACGATTGTTTTATTTTATTCCCACTGTGTAAAAGCCTAGAAGAGAAACACAGGAGAGCTGAATATTTACATTTTGACATGAAAAACACTAAAAGTCCTCTCACCTCAAGGTCAAGTGTCTTATTCCTGAAATGACCCCATAGATGACCTCTGACCCCAATTCTGAAAATTTCAGTAACAACATTGTTTAAGAGCGCTCTATAGGCAGCAAGCTTTTAAGTGTTAAAGTTAAGTGTGAAAATAAACTAATTGTCATAGGGTGGTGTTGTTGGCTGGATGACCTCTGAACCTACACTGGAACTGTCAGGATGGAGAAAGCAGAAAACTGAAAAGTGAGAAACTTTATTGTCCACATTGTGAATAATTATCCTTGGCTTCACCACATAGTGTTAAAAATCAATACAGTGATGAGAACAAACAGTTGCAGACAGACTTACGCACACTGTCTAACTTGCAGTAATACATTTATTTGCGACGTTTCTGTTTTAGACCTTCATCAGGCTGCCTGATTTTAAAAACTTTTTATCTACTCGTGCCTCTCCTACGCAACTGTCTGATGAAATAGACAGTTGCGTAGGAGAGGCACGAGTAGATAGACGAGTGAAGTGTTCTTCTGCAATGATGAGAACAAACAGCAACTGTGTGGACAATCTATAATGGAAGTAAAGTGCCTGAAAACCGATTACAGATCGGTTTCTGCGCCTTCAAAAAGAACATAAAATGAACATTGAAGCTCATGGAATTACAAACATGAGGTGAAGTATCCATTAGCAAAGTGACGTCCACCTGCTGCTCTCCATTAGAAAGCTGACCAAACCTAACCTAACATTTAAACACCTGGCCGGTAGTTGCAGAGGGATTACAAGACCTCCTGATCCTCCGGCCACTGTCATTATGTTGTTGGAAAAAATAGGCCAGCATTAGAATTACCAAGGATGGTCAGTAATTAGATTTTCCCCATGCACTTGATTCTTCCAGTCATCCGGATGGTAAATAATTTACTGTGGAATCACAGTAGTCAAGGGACCCACCCAAAGAAACATGCCTCACAGTATAGCAAAACAGGAAGAACACTCTTCAAATGGCCTTCTAATGTAAAGACTGATGCTGTTCTACCACACATAAACTAACTGCATTAAATCCCATACACTGATCAGGACAGCAGAAATAAAATGACCCCAGGATGGGCTATATGACAGTATGAATACTGTACACTGTACACATATACTGTATGTGAGCTCCAGGGGGCCCTGATTTCCCTTTTCCCGGCGAAGTGCTGCCGCTCCTGGTCTGTCAAACCTCCCAACTCCAGTTTGTAATTCAGGTTTACTGTTAAAAAGTCTCAAACCCAAGCCAAGTTACCCCTGGTGACATCACTACTATAACTATGTATATATCAATGCATATTGCCTTCTCCTACCCAAGGGCATAAGAAGACTATATATAAGAAGCAGATGTAGTCACCGTGATGTCCCCCATTGGTTTGTGGACTGTCGTTTTGAAGCCTCAAGTTCTGCATTTTGGCCGTTGCCATCTTGGTTTTTGGCCGTCGCAATCTTGCATTTTTTGCAACCAGAAGTGACACGAGAGGGTGGCGCTAAGTACAACCAAACGCTGAATAAGACCAGGCGACCAAAAAGCTTAAAATTAACTTTCATGAACTGAAACCACACTTTGAAAAGGTTAAAGTTGTAAGACGAAAATATGGACAACTCCGTGGTAATGACCTGTTAATCACAAGGTAGCCACGCCCTAAAGCATACCGTGCTTTATGGTCTATTTGACTCTAAATGGGACCATAATTTACTAAATGAACATCATGCTGTATTGAAGAAGACTTGAAACTAGTGATTGAGACCATAAACTCATGTTTACAATGTTTACTGAGGTAATAAATCAAGTAGCGTCATTTTCTCATAGACTTCTATACAATCAGACTTCTTTTTGCAACCCGAGTAGTCGCCCCCTGCTGGCTGTTAGAAAGAATACAAGTTTAAGGCACTTCAGCATTGGCTTTTTTTTATTTTTTTTATTTATTTTTCCAGATTAGTTACAGTTTTAAGGGGTCAAGAAGTAAAAATTAAATGTCACACCAGACCGAACCTGATCATTTTTATATCCTATAGAGAAAACATACAGTATTTTTTAATGTGTTATGTGTATGGTTAATTGTGATGCGTTTTGGTTTTTGACTGATGGGTCTTACTTGTCTGTTTGTTTATGGTAACAGTATGTCTATTGTATGTGTACTTTTTCTCAAATTGATTGCTGCCTATGGATGCAAAATTAATTTCAGGGCAAACTGACAATAAAGTTGTATTGTATTGTATATCAATATCATTATAAGGCTGTTTAAACTGGTTCAAATATTCTCAATAATAAATTTATCTGGTTCTCTGTCGATTTCCAGATCAAATGTTACAAAATATTTTAAACTCATCCTTTATATTGTCTAGTCATAGCAGTCGAAATTACGTCAAATATTTTTTAAATAACTCTGGTTCTGTTTTTTTTCTGAATTTAAGCCGTTACAAAATATGTTGACCACCTGGATACTTGTCGCTGGTGTTTTGATTAATCCAACCACTAACAAGATAATGCAACATGTTTATTTGATTAAATTTGACAGATGTGTTTAACGCTTCCAGAATAGCTTTTGAGTCTCTGGAGCTGGCAGGAAGCAAAGAAGTAATTTGCAAGAATGTCCTCATTAGGTAGCCCTAACAAATCTGAATGATTGGGAGAGGTCTGTAGAGGCCATTTGAGGCATCGAAGAAAAAAAGCATACCAGCTGCCTCAGCAGGAAGGAACGGCTGGATAAACAACTTCATGTCTAATGAGGAGCCAGTCATGATGAACTGATCACACAGCAAAGTGGAGGGCACGGTGCTACAAATGTGCAAATAGTTTATAGTTTAAAACCCCATTAATGAGATGATATTTACCTGGGTTAACCCTTGCAAGTTCTATCTGTTCCTGACTTCCACTACAGACCATATAGGAAAAATGTGTAGCCAAAAAGCAACCTCTGTTGTACAGTCTTGAACGTATGTATATACTGTGTGTGTATATATAAATATGTACTTATTAAAAATCAATACCCATTTTTAGAACATCCATGCAAAGTCCTTTGCTTGTCTGGATGCGTTCAGGTTTTAGTCAACAAGCTTGAAAAATCTCAGACAACTAATGCATGTCTGGAATGTGGTGCCTGCCTTAACCTTTAACCTCTGAACGTAGTGCATGACCTAACCTTTAACATGTTCAGGGGAAGGAGTCTGCAGCAGCTTACTGGGGCAAAGTTTATTTCTTTCAAAACAAAACAGGTTACACAAAAAAAAAAAGCTTACTCGCCATTTACGTCAATGAATTCAATGTTGACAAACAAAAAGAGGCTTTTTTAAAGAAACAGTTATGATTTCTGTAAGTACCTTGTGTAATATTGTGGTTGATGTGGGATTCAGTGATAAAAAATGTTTCCACATTTTGTTAAAAAGGTTTGTTTGCATGAATTGAAGCTGGGCAGGATTAGAAACATTTACATAAGGAATTGAAAATTGGTGTCAAGTGATAACACAATGTTTAAAGGTGCAGTGTGTAGGATCTGGCGACATCTAGCGGTGAGGTTGCAGATTACAACTAAATGAAACTTCTCCCGTGTGCCAAGCATGTAGGACAGGCCTATACAATTGGTGGCCCGTGGCCCTTTAATGACCTCAAACTGGCCATTTGATCTTTTATAAAAATGAAAAAAGTCCTTTAAAGTTATTA
>CAKAKQ010028902.1:0-13461 GCA_916700675.1 Helicolenus avius
ACGTACCGCCCACACTACAGTGATACAGAGCAAATAAAATCGTCAATGTTCTCCTTTCATGGCTCCCTCGTCCTCCTCCTGATCTAACAACAGGTGAGGGAGGTGAATGTGTGGAGCCAACAGTCCTCTGTAGCTTTGTATCGCGCACAAACTCTAAGACCGCCCACACCGCTCAAATATTCCAATTTCAATGTAAAATACGCCACAGTACAGAAGTTAAAGACGCTTTAGCTTCCGTTTCACTGGGACTTTAAGTCCAAAACCTAAAGATATTCAGTATAAAATAGAATGATACATGACTAAAGAAAAGTAACAAATATTCTAACCGGAGAAGCTGAAACCAGAGGCATGTATTTACCGTAAATTCCGGACTACAAGCCGCTACTTTTTTCCCACGCTTTGAACCCTGCGGCTTATACAATGATGCGGCTAATCTATAGAGTTTTACGGGCTAACGGCCCAGCTAAAAAGCACTGCTCGTTTTGGACAGCACAAATTCACCTCGAGACGAAAGTGACACTGAGAGCGACAACGACAGAGAGACTGAGAAAGTGTGTGATGAAGTCATTCTGAGGCTGTTCAACTCCGACACTGAAGAAGACGACTTCAATGGTTTCAGTGCGCAGGAGGAAGATGAACATAGCGATCAGTGACTTTTCTGGTAGGCTAACGGGCTACGGCTAGTAGGCTGGTTATTTTTCAAACCAGCAGTGTTATTGCCATGTTACGTTACTGCCGTGTTGTAACTGCCGTGTTCCTGCTGTGTAACTGCCGTGTTACTGCTGTGTAACTGCCGTGTTACAGGCATTGTTCAGAAAACAAGCATTTCGTTAATTAAAAAAAATTAAAAAAATGTATTTGTACCATCTTCCTGTGTAAATATCTCATGTTACAACGTGGACACCTGCGGCTTATAGACAAGTGCGGCTTATATATGTACTTTTTTTTTTTTCTTTTTAAATTTCGTTGGTGCGGCTTATATTCAGGTGCGCTTAATAGTCCGGAATTTACGGTATACTGTTTTTGCTTGAAAAATGACTGCAACGATTAATCAATTATCGAAATATTTTCATATTACTTTAGTGTTGATCCACTAGTCAATTAATCCTCTAATCATTTCAGCTCTATTCTGCAATAAAATGATATTGGCTGATATATCGACCTTGCCGACATAGCAGTCAAGTCTAGTTGAAAGGCTTAATGCATTTGCATCCACTACTTCACCTCTATCAACAACCAAACAAAAGTCCATGCAAATGTATTGAAACAATTATTAGTATTAACAAGCTGCCAACATTATACTAGTTACTTTAACATACCACTCCACTGCACCATAAAAAAAACATATAACACTGCATACATCAGTCCGGCAATACGTCATCCAGAGTAGGCATGCGTATTACCACGCCCTCTTTTGGAGGAAAAACTGAGGCACTGTGTTATATCACATCATATATCACGTATCATATTAGATCTGGCGGCACCTTTTGTCTGATTTCAATAACATACATTTCATCTTTGTGTGTATGTCTAATGTTTGATCTTCAATAACATATAACACACACTTGTGACACAGTCCATGTGATTCATAAGGGAGAAAAGGTTCAAAGACAAAAAGGAGAAGAGGAGTGAACAGGGAGGGAGATGATGGTGCGAGGCGGTGATGGAAAAATGTAAAGGAGTAAGATAAAAAAAAAATGAGGGACGGATGAACGAGTGAGACCAAGTCCTAGATAATACGACAGAACGAGGGCTGGCAAAACAGAGCCGGGGGGAAAGTAGAGGGGGAGGTGGCCTAGAGGCTATGCGTGCCACATTACATCCTATTCCCTACATGTATGTAAGTGAGGAAAGAAAAACAACAAGATAAGAAGCATGATAGAAAAGATGGGTGAGAGGAAGGACTGATGAATGAGACATTACAGAAGTAAAGGAATCAATGACTGGGGGAACAGATAAAGGAATATGTAATAAGGGGTAGGCATACAATGAATGGTTGAAGGGAGGCATGGAGGGGTGTGTTTCTGTTCCTAGTCTTTCTTAAAGCGCCAATGGCTGTCGTATACAGTTAGCACAGCACAACTGTATCTACATTAAAGACACTGGAGCAGCATCATGTGTTTTGGAAAAGAGACAGTCTGTTACTTTGCGGTAAGGCCTCTGTTACCTGGAAAATCTTGTGAATGAAATTTAGAAAGGGAAACGATCTGTCTTGTGGTTTACTTTATGTTTCATAGAGAGGATTGTGCTAGAGGTAGCAGAACTACATTGGGTTCTCAAGGTTTGCAATGTGTATAAGGGTTCAGAACATTATGAAATATATGATGGCCAGTCCTATGCTCCTTTATGTCGATGATACCATTTGTTACATAGATTTGGTGCTCTATTTAATCATTTTTTTTACCACTCAAGAATTGCTAAAAATGATCAAAAATCCCTTCAAAATGCTACATTAAGACACCAAGATCTTGAGGAACACCATAGAAAAGTCCATGCTGTGATTTCATATTAAAAAACTTTTGATATTTGGAGATTTCTGCAATATGTATGCACTTCTGTTCTGAAAAAACAAAACCTTGTCAGTCTACCTAGTAATGTCATCCATGCTCTGAATGCTCTAGGTCTCTAGTTTGTGACTGTAATGTTTCATGAGGCTGTGACTATCCTAGAGGTCATAATAGGTCATTTTACACAGTGAAATCAAGTTTCAAAAAATGGTCTCACTACAATGAAATGTCTCTATGGGGACTAACATCATCACACATGAATACAATTGGGCTCATTTGATCCACAAGAGTTTCAACTTTACAGTGAAACCAATTTTATGCAATGCCAAGACTGTTTAGGATTTTTAGAATAGGCGAAAATAACACATTTATACTGCAAGCGAAAACAGCATTGTTTTTGCCCCAGACTGCATTGGATTAGCACAAGGTGGGTATCTCTGTAAAGAGGAGACTCATGGGTACCAATGGTTTTTCCTCGCCAAAATTTAGCCTAACTTGGGAGCGTTATTTAACCTCCTTCCCGACATGGTTGGCCAAGATTCCTTAGGATTTCTAGTTTCATGTGATACCATTAACTCCTGCTGCAGCCTCTGAAAGACTGAAGAATTGCATTTTTTGGTGATTGGATGGCGAGCACTTCTGTTCTGTAAATTATTAAGAAACATCCTTATTGCCAATATACCAAGGAAAGCCATCCATCCTCTGAATGCCTTAAGTCTGTAGTTTGTGATTGTAAAGTTTCATGAGGCTGTGATTATCCCTAGAGGTCACAATAATGCAATCATTTTACGTCAAGTTTTAAAAAATGGTCTCACTATGTGAAATGGCTACTATGGGGATTAACATCATCAAAAATGAATACAAGTAGGCTCATTGGATCCACAAGAATCTCAGCTTTACAGTGATACCCAAATGTATGCAATTCTAAGACTGTTAAGGGTCCCTTTAGAACCCCTTTTCATTCACATATCTTGAGGTTCAAGGGACCCATTTGAGCTACGACATGGTACCTTAAGTTTTCTAGTTTCATATGCTACCAGTATCTGCACTCTAACTTTGAAACTGAGCTACAGCCTCTGAAAGACTGTAAAGTTGGCAGAGGGAGTGGAAGAGATTAACTGAGTGCAGCGGGAGACATATCTGCCCCACCAACATCACTTTCAGACGGCAAACATGCAGAATCAAGAGTTGATATCGCAGTATGTTAACTTATAACAACATGTACAGCTATGGTGATCTCTTCCACACTTGTTGCAATTTTTTCAACCATTTTTCTGTCGCTATTTTCATGGATGTAACTAGCTAGCTATGTTGGAAGATCCTGCATTCAAAAACCCTTAACACTGACTAAGAAGCTCTGATTGTTCGACTCTTAACCGGCACAAACTGTTTGCTAAAAAGTACAACACCAGACCTATTAGAGTCACTAAACAAGTTGGAAATGTGGCGGTTGATTCAGAGGACTTTACAGGCATAAGCACTATCCTAAACTGACCATCCATGAAAAACAATTCATCTTAAATTCCTAATTTATTTACAAAATTAACTGTGAAGGTAAGAGGAAAAAACTTATTTTTAACTTCATGGAAATGGGATAACCAGCAAGTAGGTGTGTGTTGAAGTTATGGCCCCTCCACCACAGAGTTTCAACAATGGTGCATGAAGAAACTGGGCAGCCATCCAGTACTACCTCTGCAGCAGAACAGGGTGATACATAACTCTCTCTCATTCTCTCTCAGCAACACACATACTCATCAAACATACACTATTTCTAAGAATATATGGCACAGACTGTGAACCACAGAAAAATTCACATAGCCCTAGTGCACAATGTATGAGGACGGATGTTTTTTTGGCAATGCTTTGACCACAATGGTCAGATTAGAAGGAACACATTATCAATATGTGATTGGCCTTGTTTCAATCACTATCATTAAATGTACTACATTTTCTTTAATTCAAAAGCAAGAGTGCTCTCCAATGTGGTGTCCTGGCAATTTGATAGGAGAAGAGAACAGTCGGCCAGAAAAAAACTCTCACAGGAGGAAACTTGTGTCGGACACCACAACAGAGTATATAGTGTCATAAATAAGCTGCTGAGGGACAATGATGTGGTAATAGCAACAAAACGTGTGTTACTTTGCAGGACCGGGGTTGGTCTTGTGCATGTCAAAAAGCCCTACTTATATATATATATTTTTTAGATATAACTGCATTAATAAGTGGATAAAATTAATGACGCACATGTATCTAGAAACATATAAACTAATTAATTTCATACTGTATTACTGACTTTTTTTATGTCACCTTAGAATATATTTTTGGGAAGCAGAATTGTCCTCAGGGGCATGGCCCAATTCATTCAAACTCAATATTCAAATTATGTTAGGTCCCAATTAATTGCAGGGTGCATTTGGGAATACAGACCTGCAGTATCTCTGAAAGACCCTTTCCTGCCTCCAGACTGTACCATTTGGCTGCTACCCAAGACGTTAGGATGTCTTCTCTACTGCCACACTGAAACTTTTGCATTTTAACCAAGCTATTTCATGAAGAGATAACTGCGGCTTTGTGCTTGGCAGGTATAGCGCACACTCCACTGGTCTGTGCTTGGTTGCTTGAATTGATGGCTCAGTCACGGTGTCACATGATAAAGTGGCACAGACAAACTCATTTGCGTGTCATTGCGAAATAGGTGGTCCTGGAAGGTCAAAACTGTCAAGACAGTCAAAAACTGGTCAACAGTGTGACTTTGCGTGAAGTTCACCAAGTAAAAATTGCATATAAATTTACTTCACCTCTGCGAGCAAATCCTGTTATGCTGTTATGAATGCTCATCTGACTGGACACCTATGGTCTTCTAGAACCAACCATTATGTCTATGTATGGGCCAGAAAACCAAAACAATTGGCTAAAACAGGCTAGAAGCGGCAACTGGACTTAAACCATTAAGCAAATGGTTATAGACATAGCTTGTCCCTTGACCTCTAATTTCAAGATATCTGAATGAAAATGGGTTCTATGGGTACCCACAAGTCTCCCCTTTACAGACATGCCCACTTTATGATAATCACATGCAGTTTGGGGCAAAAACCATGCCATTTTTTAAAGGCAGTAAAAATGTGTAATTTTCGCCTATACTAAAAATGGTTTCTGCAAACTGAGTCCAATTGTATTCATGTGTGATGATGTTAGTACCCATAGTAGCTATTTCATTGTTGTGAGACCATTTTTTCAAACTTGACCTCACTGTATAAAATGACCTCTTGTGAACTCTAGGTCAATCACAGCCTCATGAAACTTTACAACCGCTGACCTCGGCATTCAGAGCATGTTGCCAAATCGACAAAAAAAGGCAACTCTGGCTGAAATCTCCAAATGTCAATGTCTTTTTCTATGGTGTTCCTCAAGGTCTTGGTGTTGTAATGTGGTATTTTGGAGGGATAATTTGTATCAATTCTTGAGTGGTAAAAATTTTTTAAATTTAGCACCAAATCTGTGTAACAAATGGTATCAACCCAAAAATTACTGCAACAACTTACGAGACATAATAGAGCATGGAATGGCCATCATATACTTTCATCATGATGTTCTCGGTTTTGGACGGTTGGTCGAACAAAACGAGGAATTTGAATATGTCCACTGGGGCGCTTAGAAACTATGATGGACATTTTTTTTTTTTTTACTATTTTCTGATATTCTTTACTATTTTCTGACATTTTACAGACCAAATAATGAATCAATTAATTAAGAAAATAATCATCAGATTAATCAATTAAGTAAATAATAATTTGGTGCAGTCCTAGTGGATATAATGACCAAACATGCACTGGCACTTATTGCTTCTTTCACGCTGCTAGTACAGTCATATAAGTTCAGAAAATTGTGTAATTTAATACCAAGAAATCCTTTATGTAATCCAAATGTAATTAATGATGTAGTTTAGAATAGAATAGAAAATACTTCATTGTCCGCTTTTCGCGTACAAAAGGCGGCAATTTGTCTTTGGTTCGCATGTGCAAAACTGCTATTAAAAGGGTATATTAAAAAACACAACGTATCACATCCAGACAGGACACATTAAAACACATTCACATAAAAGCACAATACACCAACAAAAGCTACGTTAAAAAAGGAGCACTGGACTGAATCAAGGCTAAATAAATAGATATAAAGTGCTTTGTGCTTTGTTTGCAGGCTGGCTTCAGAAAGTGGCTGTTCTCACAGGTGATTTAAGGGATGGCTGTGGTCATCTAAGATTTTTCCCCTTAAGTTTAAGTCATTAATTTAAGACTTTAAAAGTCGGGGTCACACACACAGAGCCACTGCTGGAATCAACTGCACAACGAATACACAAATACAATGCAGGGACTTCTATGGTGGCCACTACTGCAGCTGGTACTGTATGTGAAAGTACAAAAAAAACTCACTATATAATCGTTAGTTATGGGCTATTTTAGTATAATGACGTCTGTATAAATAATGTAGAACAGAGAGTTACAGCATGTATATGGCAGGAAATGTTCCCCGTTTGTGCACATGAAACCATCCCACCAACCCACCATCATACTATTCTTCCATTCTTTCTACATATCTCCCTTTTTTCTCCTTCTAGCTGCAATCATTACAAGAAGCTAATTAACTACAACCAATGACTGAACTGAGTAACCCCATGAGCACACTGGGGCAGCTGGCTATTTTAGGAAAAGTTTGCTGTTAAAGCAGCATAGAGATACTATGCATAGAATGGACACAATCCCTCTGCCTCATCAGAAACAAAGAGAGGAATATCTGTGTCCCTGTATTTCTGTGGAGCAGGAACTCTGTGTGAGCGCGGGTGTGTAGGTAGCTCCTCACTGTGCTCCGTCCTGCGCTGCTCTTTGGTGCACTGAGTGCGTGGGTTCATTGATTGTATCTCTCTCCCGGCACTTTAATGGTCGTGGTACACTCGTCTCTGGACCCAGCATTAGCATGGTCAAGTTATTTCCTCTCAGGGGCTATTTCCACTGACCGAACAGCATTTTTCCGTTCGCTCCTTCAAACTTGTGTAAGAAAACGGCAAGCTGTGTTTTTCCATTTCCTATACGCTGCCTGGTGATACGGGGGGCAAGAAGGGACTGTGCTTTGATGTATTTATTGTGTAACATAACAGGCTGCTGTGCTTTCATTCTGCTTCCAAATTCGTATCATGAAAGCAGTAAACCCTCTACTTGGTAACCTACACACATATAAATACACACACAGTCTCACACACACTGTTTGTATTGTAGCTGACATACAGTATACATTCCAGTGCGTGAAATTGGTGAAGAGAAACATGAGTCCATCTAAATATACAGTGTCTCCATAATGCCTCAATTATAAACCAATCCGCTGTGAGCTGTACTTGAACACATCATTGAGTGTTTAACTGTGCAGTGATGCATACATTTAAGCGCAGATTGGTATTAGCCATTCTATATGTACTGTTAAGAAGATTCTCATTGAGACCTTTATCATTTCACAGAAAATTAAGGTCCACTTACTGCAAGTTTTCCAGCGCTTTAAGCCACTTTTTCACAGCGTTTATGAATACAAAAAAAAGAATTAAAGGTAGAGACGGTAATGCTGAGTTTCAACTGAGAAACCCAGCCCAGTGTTGCCAACTCTTTTCCAATGAAAGTAGCTAGCAGCACTAGCTCCAAAAGTCCCGAAATATAGCGAGAAAGTCGCCAAGTTGGCAACAGACTGTTCAGGTCTCCCTCCAAAGCCACTCCCCCAAAATGTTCACAACGAACATGGCTATTGTTTGCACTCAAAGCTGTAAAGCTAGCAGCTCGTGGAAGACTCCGTTGACGTGCAACGAGTGCACTGGCAGAGTGCAGGCAGACAGTCAGGTAGGTAGACAATTCAATCATTTTATTCGGGCCAAATGAAATGATCGGCTTAATACAGTCCTGCGACAGCCACAGTTACTGGATTTTTCTTTTCGTTTTTTGTCAGAGAATTTGATTTATTGATCGCTGTCAGGATGTAATGAGAACCTCAACAAATATAACAAAAAAAATGTATTTGAACAGCATTACCAACCCTACCTTTAAGGCGTTGAGATGAGTTTGAAAGTGCTGACGAATTTGTACCATTATCATTCTTATTGTACTTTCACTCCAGCATAGTTACAGCATTTGAAGGCATTGTTAAAACCAATCAGTCAACAGAAATCCCCAATTTCTGTTCTGGGTGAAACAAAGATAAATAAAGACTGTATAGTTTATTGTGGACGGGATTATGAGACGAAGATGACTGAAACCCCTACACATAGAGAGAAGAAGAGTAAAGAAAAAACTACTTGAAGCTGATGAGAAGGTTTGGAGTGAGGGTAAGTGAGAATAGAGAAAAAGATGGAGAGGGAAAATCCAGGTGGGAGTGCTCCATCGAGCAGCTTTTCCTCTGCAGTAAAGGATGACTTGCTTGGGGTAATTCTACACACCTTCGCACACAAACACACACACACTATCCACTGCAAGTAATTGGTGTCATGCCTGTCAGTCCACCAGAAGGTAGTAGTGCTCTCTTACACCTCGACCCCACACCTCACCCCATCATCTTCCTGCCCTCCACCCCCATCCCTCGGGTGCATTCGGAGCTGCACTTTTTGAGCATCCTCAGTCCTTATACTGTGTCCTTAACCAATTACTCTTCATGGCACTCAATAAGAAAGGATGACAATCCTTAAAAAAGAAACCTGCCTGCCTACTGGTAGAGAACTGAAAGTATGTAAAATGCCATCCTAGACAAATTTGAAAACTGCATGAATCCCAAAAAAACCCATCTGCAATTAATTACATTTTGATTAAAGGTAACTCCTGTTGCCATTCAGGATCCCCCCTGCAGTATACCACTGGATTACAGTATAAAAAACTGCAGTATGCCACTGAATTACAAAGCCTTTAAACAGAACATATAGCCACATGAAGTCTCCTTTTAGGCCACAGTAGAGCGCAGCAGGTGAGATGTGTACAACATTGTGCAGGTGCAGGCAATAAAGGAAGCCCCATATAGCCAATCATATTGCAACTGCCCATACAAGGGCAATATGAGGATTGTGCACACATTTTTGTGCCACAATAACACCTTGAATACTGATAAATAAAAGGCACTTTTTTGGTAATGTAAATCGGCCAAAATGAAGTCCATTGGTCGTAGACTCAGCTCATCGCCTTTACTATCATCCAACTCTGGTGTACACTTAGTCATGTATGCACATGTGTGTGACTCTGTGAGAGAGTGTGTGTTCAAGCCTCTCTCAGGAGACTTTCCAGTCCCTTCATGTTGTCACAGGGTTTGGCACGGGTCTTGTTTCCCCAGATGTTCCCACCATCCTGTCTCTCTCTCCCTCTCTCTCTCTTCTTCTTCTTTTTTTTTTTTTTTTTTAAACTTCTGCCTTCTCTCTGACTTTCCATTTTCAGGGATGAGAAACTCACTTTTAAACTTTCCATGTCTTGCTTCCTCTGTCAAATGCAAGCACAGCCATCGCCCAAGTCCGACCTCCCCCCCCTCCTTTCCCTTTGTAACTGATGAGTAAGAGCACTGTTTCCCCTGCAGACAAATATGCACCTAACTGTAGCATTTCCCTATTTAAACACATGCCAAGCATGTTGGCAAAAATAAAACTACTGTCAAGGATAAGGAATAAAAAAGACAGGGGTACTAAAACGAAAAATGCCATATTGGGTTTTTTTTACACCACAGTCTCAAAAAAAGCCTTCGGGTAATGCGCAGTTGTGTTTTAAACAAAGGCTACCAAGGGCAAACTTGATCTTTGTACAAGCACAAGACTTCTTCTTTACTTTCCTACATTGACCATGTCATAACAGTCCAAATATGATTGCTCTATTCCACAAAGTCGCTTACAAGCCAGTCTCTTCTCATTGCTTTTGGACAACAAATAAAGAACTAATATATTATTGAAACTCATATTTCTTTCCACACCACGGTCTAGGGCAGTGCTGATTATTGAGCCCATTTTAAAGGCAGTCTGATACATTGAGGCATACAGTGAAGTTGACTGTGAAGTTACAACAGTAGTTACAGGATATATCAAGGGGAACCACGTTAAAGGATTACAAAAACTGTACAAAAAGTACTTCACTACATCAACGTCAAGTGTAGTGTAACTGCTTCAAACTAATCCTGTTGTGGCTTCTCCATAGTGACAAAACCAGACTCTCAAATTCAACAGAAATGCCATTGTTTTAAAAGGATTTACTGTACTTACAGTGAAACAGCAGAGAGAGGAAAATGTGGTAGTGGTGCTAGGTACAGTTTCCCCAGATATCCCTTTTGGTGCTGATGATAGTTGTAGTAGCAGGGTGGCCTGTCCAAGACTAAATATAACCTAGAGAGCTTGTAGCAGGAGCAGACAGCAGGCCGAACTGGGCTTTTCCACGCCGCGTGCACAGTGTATTTGCCATAAGCCAACTCATTCTGAACGGCTGGAAAGCTGCACGGCACGGGAAAGTGCAAGAACAAGAAGCTTCACACTAGGGCTCTGTCCCTAGAACAAATGAAGGGAGGGAGGGAGGGAGGGAGGGAGGAAAGGAGGGAGGGATGAAGGAAGAGAGAGGGAGGCAGGGAGGGACAGAGCTGATGTCGTGTATATACTGTACATAGGACCTGCTAGCATGACCTCTTATAATGAGAGCACACACATAGCCAGAGCCTTCAGTCAATCTTGAAAAATGCTGATGAATTGACAGTCATCAACTTTGCACTCAAAGGGATTCCTCTTGTTCTGCTGAAGGTGAGTGTATACTTGGTTTGCATTCTCTGTGGTTTTAGGGTTAGGAGACAAAATAAAAGTAAAATGCACATGTAAATCAGCTTAAATGGCACTAAGACACTAAATGCAAAATGTTGTTTTCCATAATTAAGATCACATTCAGCTCATTGCTTCGAGGTGATGTTACTACCTGTCCTCCTTCCTCTACCTGTCATGTAATGTTGACAAAGCTGCTACTCTATTATCAGATCTTAACCTTCCTTTGATGTAATCATTTCTATCAACGGCACGGTAAGATAACATGATGTTGAGATAGAGAATCACGGACTGTAGAAAAACATGGATGAAGTGCGTGTCGTGTCATCCACAGGATTGCGGAGCTGCCGAGCAAACAATAACCCCCACAGCTACGTATATGTAATATCTCCACAGCAGCAGTACGAAGGAGCTGTTAGTCAAGTTCTTAAGTTTCACACATTATATGAGGTAAATAAGTTATGGTAATAAGACCAATTAAGTTGGATTTGTAAGAAATAATCATAATTTCATTCCTAATATTCCTCAGAAAAAGACACTGTTACAGATTCCTCAAATCAGTTCAGTAATATAGTTAAATGCTGCTTTGCAAGTCACTAAATATTAGGTGATTTCAATGCAGTTAGTGTCTAAATTAAAAACAAACAAGTATTTTTCATAAAGACCGGACTTATTAAAGACGAAGCTGCACTCTGAGATAGCATGGCGCCAACCTTCTCACAGCAAGTTGGTGACGGTCCCTGCCAAAATGTGTTTCCTTGCAATTTGCATTTGGGAATGTGATGGGAATCAGTCCCATCTGTTAATTCACACCCACTCTTATACCCTATTCAGACCGACACAGTAATGCTGGTCAAACCATCCGTGGTGTCTACATGGGGATCAACGTACGCCAGGTGACACCATGTCATTTATGCTGTATGTGCGTCACCTGTATGAGAGGGGTATTAAAGGTTTGGTGACCGGGTCAAACATTTTCTCATTTTACAGCTAAACAGTACACTACAAGATGTTTCTAAAAACATTTGAGGAGAGAAATAGGCATTACAGTAACAGAATATTGATACATATTTGATCAGCGCTGCCTAGTTTGACAGTTTAATCGGAGTTCTCGAGCTTCACGAGCAGTTATTAACGCTGTGTTAGAAACTCCTCGGCTCTGATTGGTTTGATTTTCTTCAGGCATGGTGGAATCTTGTAAATGTCATTGGGAGTATCTGTCTCGTGTACTACTGTCAGGATATAGTGACAGGTTGAGCAAATATAAAAAAAATACTTTTTATTAGTTACCAACTGCAGCTTTAAACCTACAGTAGGCAGAGTGGTTTTGGCATTATTGGGCAAATATTCAATAATAACCTCTCAGCATATTGTGGTGAGCGGTTGAAAGCTCTGCAAAAAGCCAGTGAGGGGACACTGTGTTAAGAATATTTTGTGTGGAAAATAACTGTAATTTACATGGTCAAAAAGATTACCGAGTGGGCCTTTAAGGATCTGATATTTTTGGAGAGAAAAAGTTATTTTTATAAAACGGTCACTATATCCTGACAGTAGTGTATGAGACAGGTAATCTGGAAAAACAAAATCATGTGCCTCGTTACTGTAATACCCATTTCTCTCCTCAAATGTGTTCAGAATCATCTTTGAGTTACTTTTAAAAAAATCTCTTTAGAAAGTGTTTACATATAAAATAGCCAGACAGGAAGTCTGTTTTCAGTTGATGTAGTGAATCAAATAAATGTCAAATGAAGGAACTCTAGCACATTGATGCAAGATTTCACAGACCAGAAGAAAACAACCAATCAGAGCCGAGCTGGAGCCTACTGTCTCTGAGCGGCTGTCAATCACTCGCAAACTCCGATCAACCAGTGAAATTAGGCAGAGCTGATCAAATATGAATTAATATTCTTTTACAGTAATGTCTATTTCTCGCCTCGAATGTTTTCAGAAACATCTTGTAGTGTACTGTTTAGCTGTAAAATGAGAAAGTTTGTGACCCGGCAGCCATGTTGAGATCAGTTGAGGAAATACCAAGCAACGCCCACCAACCGGAGCACAGCCAATAGGAACGCTCTCTCTCTGAAATGACCTGTGATTGGCCAAAGTCTCCCGTCACTAGCTAGATTTTTTAAAACCTGAAAACAGAGCCATGATGAA
>CAKAKQ010028906.1:0-11194 GCA_916700675.1 Helicolenus avius
CCGCTAAGACTACAGACACACCGCTAAGACTACAGACACACCGCTAAGACTACAGACACACCGCTAAGACTACACCGCTAAGACTACAGACACACTACAGACACACCGCTAAGACTACAGACACACCGCTAAGACTACACCGCTAAGACTACAGACACACCGCTAAGACTACAGACACACTACAGACACACCGCTAAGACTACAGACACACCGCTAAGACTACACCGCTAAGACTACAGACACACCGCTAAGACTACAGACACACCGCTAAGACTACAGCCCACGGCCAGCTAGCACGTACATTCTGTGACTGCGTGAGATGAAATAACTCTCCACCCCAGCAGGCGGCGGTAGTCTGTATTCGTCATTCAAAAAGGGAAACTGGAAGACCGAGGACGGCGGATATACACAACGTTGTTATGATACCTACATGAAACAAAGCAGCGTTTGCCGACCATTTTCACATCACTCTCACTCACCACTTTATAGCTTCATTCCAGACGGCCATGTCGTTGTGAAAATACCTGTGTATTGGAACGGGATCGACGGGCTCCGCCGCCGATTCAACATGCTGAATCGGCTGGAAAAACTCAGACACGGGCAGATTATAAAGATTGATTGATTGATTGATTGATTGATAGATAGATAGTAACTTTATTGATCCCGAGGAAAATTCAAGAGGAGAGCCGACGGTGCATTACACACCAAAAAACCTCTCTAACCAACCTTCACCTATCGTCAGTGGTGGACGAAGTATTCAGAGCCTCGACTTACGTAAAAGTACTAATACTACACTATAAAAATACTTCATTACAAGTAAAAGTCTTGCATTCAAAATCTTACTTAAGTAAAAGTACTGAAGTATAATTAGTAAAATGTAGTGAAAGTATCGAGTAAAAGTATTTTACGCTGGAAATTCGCTTATTGTTTTATTTTATTTATTTATAAGTATATTTGTTTTTAATTTCAATCACCTTTTTTTTTTAAAAAAGCCTTACAAATTTCTGTTGATTGAAACAAAAACAAATAAACTACAATTATGAAAAATAAAATGTTTGAAAATACTTGAAACAAGTTCATTGACATTAAAGATGTTGGAATCTTCTTAAAGTACTGGTACTAGATTCTCACTTTTGACATTAAGGACTCAGTAAAGGACTGAAATTATTCAATAAGCAGATTTTGTGCACTGAAAACAAACTGTTCTTATGTTTTGAAAGTAAAAGTTTAGGATGCAAAACAAGTAGAAACTTAAGGTAAACTTAAGTAAATGTACTTAGTTACTTTCCACCACCTCTTTCTGTTGAGTTCAAGCGCCGTCAACAAATGATCTCTAAAGATAAGTAAGCAACATAAGATGTTAGTTTGTCTAAATCAGAAACACTTTAATTTGACCATCTGCTGCTTCTTAAAACTCTACTGAGGGTTATTTTGAGTCTGGATGTTAATATTTCTATTTTAAGGTATATTTTAACACTTAGAATACACAGCCCAAGAAAGACACTGATGGTGGAAACAACCCTAACGCTCCATTCCCACTAAACTTTCTTGGTAAATGATATTAGAGTAGAAAACAGAGGATTTGCCTTTGGCTAAGGTTTAGTGAACTTCCTTCCTTACATCCTTTTATTCATCTATTTTCATTTGTACTTTACCTCCGTTTAATTTTTCATCTGTAGTCCCCGGACGGCTGAATAGGAAACGATCTCAGATTTAAGAAACGATTGCAGGCAAGCAATTATTCCAGTTTCTTTTCACACATTCATGCTTACTTGTGGGAGATGTGGAGTTCTTTTCCTCTGCGATATGGTCAATTGAAGCTCCAAATGATGTTCATTAACATCAGTGAAGCGGCATTAGGCTGGTAATGATTATGAAGGTTATATTCAGTCTTGCTTACAATCACTCCTGCATGGAAAACTGATGAGATATTGGTATTCAAAACAAGGCAGCGGGAAGTTTATTTTTGATTGAAGGTACAGTAATTCAATATTCAATTTTGTGCTGAGTACACACACACACACACACACACACACACACACACACACACACACATAAGATACATGGTGGGTGACAACGAAAAGCAACGGGGGAATTTAATCAGTATTTAAATTGAAAAGAATTGGAGTGTCATCACAGTGTAATTTGGATTGTAAACTGTGTCTTTTCAGAGCCCCGAGGTGTGTGTGTGTTTATTTATGTGTGCGTGTGTGTGACTCTGATGAGACAGGGTGCTCTCCATTGTTGTCCCGCGGTTTTCAATTTGAGGGTCATTTGTTTGCATTATCCAGTTTATGACAGGCGGGGAGGGAGAATGCCACCGTTGTATCTGATTGTAATTATTTAGCAGCTGTAAAACACTTGTCGCTGCCTCTCCACTTTGCCTCCACCTCATCTGTTTTACTGGCCTCTTGTCCTCCGCTGCTTCTCTCGCCGTGTTTTCGAACCTACAATTACAGGCAGCGGATCCATTTAAAGGAACACTCACAAGATTTAGGGACATTTGTTTATATGCTTTCTTAGGAACAGTTAGATAAGATCAATAATAATAATAATTTCATCTGTGTGCACAAAACCAGTTTAAAGAGATTAAAGGTAGACAGCAGCTGAAGGTCTTGTTATTAGTGACCTCCAGTGGTTTAACTTTTCCCCTTGCTGTAGTGTATATTGCGATTTATTATACCTCCGCGACAATGTAGTCGGAGGTATATAGCACTCCTTCCGTCCGTGCGTCCATCCTTCCGTCCGTTTCGTTTCCGGAGCAGAACTCAGAAACTATTTAACTTAGGGACTTCACATTTGGTATGATGGTTGACAGTGTGGTCTAGTTTTGCCTTTTAGGGGGTTAGAAGTCCAGGGTGCCCAAAATTTTTAAAATTGTTGGCCAAAAACTGTGATTTTTTTCGACTTCTATTTCGTGTCCGGAGCAGAACTCGGAAACTGTTTAACTTAGGAACTTCAAATTGAGGGTTAGAAGTCCGGGGTGCCCAAAATGTCAAAGACATGGGCACTCTGGACTTGAGGAAGGTGAGCTTATAATAAGCTACATTGTGCTCAATAGACAAACTCCATTAGTTCCTAAAGGGCTAAACCTTTTGCCCTACTTTAGTAGGGGTCAAGTATGTGAGCCATGCTCACTTTTGCCTTTTGCGATTTTTGTTAACTTGTTTAACACTAGACCATGGGAGAAAGATGAATCATACACTTCTAGGGACTTTTATTTTGGAAAATATCTAAATGAATCCAGTAAGAATGTTTGATTTTCACCATGTATGGAGTCAGAGACGTCCTGAAGTCAAATCTATCAGTCACTGTCAGGCATTATTTATTGGAGCTTGGAGGTTTCTCCTGGCCTTAAAAGGAACCAGTTGAGTCAGTTCAGACCCATCTAACAGTGACGAGACCTCGGGGCAGACCCAGAACATGCTAGAGGGATTATAAACCCAACTGGTGTGGGAACACTTTGGGATTCCAAGAGCTGGAGGATGACACCTTGCTCATCCTGCTGTCTCTACCGGGGCTGTACCTCCACAGGCTCAGTCACCTTGTTGCCTCCTTAAAGACACACACAGCCGCTTAATGCCACACAATCCCATACACCCAAAGAAACAACCCCATCGACAGTCTCCGGGACAGACGCCACCTCTCTCCATCTCCCCATCTCTCTCGTTTCCCCCTTTTCAGAAATTAATCAGGCGACGTGTACTTGGGAAATGAGGTGACATTTTCCTATAATGAGAGCGATGGGTGGAAGGGAAGGAATCACTGCGTTTCCACGGCCTCGCCATCGACAGAGATTGACATTTTCCATTACAGAGTCAAAATGTACATGTGTTGCTCCGTCTGAGCTGCTGTGTGTGTGTGTGTGTGTGTGTGTGTGTGTGTGTGTGGGTTAAGGTTCGTTTTGGCAGCAGACGGCAAAGAGGTCATCCATCTTGTTAAAGCCATATCCCAAAGTGTGTGTACCTTATGTGTGTATATGGTGTTTGTGCATGTGTGTGGCATCTGTGTTGTGCAAAGTGTGTGTGGAGAGTGGTAGTAAGGTAAAAAAAAAGCATGATTTATGGAAGGGAGTGGTGCTGGAAAGCTCTAGGTACAGCAACGCCTGTAAATCCTGATAAAAAACCTGGATAGAAGCAATTTAATGCCATCAATCTTCCTACCTAGAGGCTGTGATATATTGGCAGGTACAAAGTGTGTGTGTTGGTGTGTTGGGGTGTTGAGGTGTGTGTGTGTGTGTGTGTGTGGGAATTAAAGAAGTAAGCTAAACTTGTTCCTCAGGTGGACAAACCTGCTTTTAACAACCAGCTCAAATGTTACTGTAGCTGGCAGCTTTGTGGATTTTACTCTGAGCTGTAGACAGAACAGTATATCTGAACACACTTTGCTTATACAGATAGTGTTTATTTTGTTTATAATGACAGAAATAGATTTAAACTTGACATCATATACTCGTGCCCTGATGGAACACTTAATCGAGATGAAATGAAAAATGCCTTTTTAACCGTTTTAAATCACATCCCCGGCCGTATTGTGCACTTATTTAACGATATATGCAAAAATGTAAAATAAATACATTTTTATAATAATAAATTATCGTTATGGGAGGCGCCATTGATTTATATTATGATGCGTTCAGGTTCTATTCAGTAAAAATTATCACGATATGTTCAAATGTAATCTTTTAAAATTACATTTATGGCAAGAAACTTGAATAAATCCAGATGTTTGAAGGAGATGTTTTCACAGCAAAATAAAATAGATCATTTAGAGGGAATTATGACCTGTTTAACTTCCTACACTAGATTCTGCGTTTTTTCACATTAAACCCGGTGAAATTAAAGTTGAGTTCTACCAACGCACAGTTGGTGTTTGTGGGAAATAACGGGGGAGTAATAACCACAGGTTAGGTGAATTTTATTTTTTTATTCCGTCCAGTTTGAATGAAGTGTTTTACGCTGCTCTGCTACGTACAGCTGATCTCAACATAAACAGAAATACATGTGGATGATGGTGCAAGCTGAACGGAGAGGGGGAGCAATTGTACTTGTGCAGCTTGGCGGAGTCCTGCGCTCTCCGAGTGCCTTTCTGGTTTTACTTTTGTTTTTACCGTGGTATCAAATTGGTATTGAGAAACGTGGAATTTCACTGGTATTGGTATCGACTACTACATTTTTGGTATCGTGACATCCCTAGTGTCGGCCTATGGGAACTGACAAAATGCTTCAAATGTATTGCGCAGTGAACATTTTGGTTGTGCCTAAATGATGTGCTGGTGCACCTAAATGAAAAAATGAGGCGCACCAGTGCAACTAATGTAAAAGTTAGTCTGGAGCTCTGTAAGTTCTGTTGATTTTTGGCTTTTCTCTAATGTTTTTTGTTTTAAATTATTATTCAGTTTAATAGGCTACTATATAGTTTTATTATTCAGATCTGTAGAATTTCAAAAGGGGGAAATCATTCTTTGATTTAACTCATAGACGTGTGCAACCTGTGACGAGGGGCTGCAATAGACATCGTTTTGTATCATGGCGTCGCAATCTGTCAAAGTGTTCATGCTATTGATCATTAATCATCGTGTTCTGTCTGAGGAAATCCCATCTAGATATACTTTATGGTCATGCGTTTCCACCAGCATCCATTAATTTACGCTGCGTCTCTTTTCTATAATTTAGCCGTGAATCCAGGCCATAATCTGACCCTGAGCGCAGGATGAAGGCTAAAAGAATCACCCGGAGTGAAACAGCCTTGTGTTGCAGCAGACTCCCCTGAGATGTGACTTTACATTCACTTGCCCACGGGTTAATAAGAGTGTGATTTATAGCACGACAGGGCTCCATCTATCTAAACCACAGCTACTGTCGCCGCTCGGCTTTGCTGTCCTCCACTAAATGCTACTAAATACTTCAGCAGCATCTCAAACAAAGAAGCTCCGTGTAGACGACTGAGCTTGATCATGCAGACAGTGAACGACAACACAAATTAGTTTATTTACTCATCATGAAGTCAGTCAACCAAATGATTCATTCTTGTATCGGTCCTATGAGATCTCCTCTGCGCTCACTATGCGTGTAAGTAAACACACTTCAGATAAAGACAAGACACTATATAAAGAAGTTAGACCAAATGTAATGTGTATATTATATTATAGAATTAATTATATATTATATGATATTGACCCTCATGCCAGGAGGAAAGTTAGTAAAAGCTATTAAAGATTAATATTAAAGGGTGTTTTTTTGAGTTTTTTATATCACTCTGTAGCTTCCCAGTGGTATTCCTTATGTATTCAAGTCTGAACATTCAAATGTTGCTATGTTATTTTGTATGTTTTTAGTGTCAAAATGGTATTCTCCCAAGCCCTTCTTAAAAAAAAGTCCCACTTGACCTGACGTAGGTTTCTGCATGATGACGTTGATACATGTAAAGCATATATACAACCTTCTAGTCAGTGTATTAATACAGTAACTTAGATGGTGGTCGGCATGCTCCCAGTTTGGAGAAGCAGACGAGAGTACCGACAGGAAGCTAAGTGATGTACTGCTGTGTGGACGCCACGTTAGTTCAGATCTGAAAGTTACACAATAACACAAACTAACTAACCGATCGATGCAACAATAGACCAGCAACTCCCTGTTCTGCGAGATAAAATGACTGTTTTTGTGAGTGGAGTCTGGTCTGGTGACTTTGAAGACAGCGATATAACTATATTTGTACAATATTACGACATTTGTCCTGGAAAGTATAACTTTTTACGTTATTTCTCAGAATATTACAACTTTGTTCTAAAAATGAACTCATTATTTTCCCTTAGGGTGGTGCTCAAATACACGTTCACTACTATTCTAATGATGTGAAGTCAATGCCACGTTCAAACACATTGAAATCAACAGAAAAATAACAGTCTTTTCTTGAACTGTCAAACAATCACACAGTTTTTTCAAAAACAACAAAGAAACACCTACCTGGGAGTGACTGAAAGAAATCACAAGAACACGTTTTAATCAGTGCTCACAACACTTGAATATCAACAACTTCTCACATTATTGAATTCATTGTCAGGGTATTGTTTTAGGTGAGTCTTGTTGAGATATGCTAGAAAACAGCCTCTGAATATTTTACCAAGGATAACTGACAAAACAATTATATTTTTTAAATTGCAAACATTCACTAGAGAGTTGTGTTTTGCTTTGATTGACTGAATCTTAAAAAAAAAAAAAAAAAACACGACACCCCTGATTAAGGTCACGCTGAATTATTTACATATTATATTCAATTGTTCAGCTTCATCCAAAAAGCCGTTAGTTCCTCTCTGGTCTGCTGCAACAGTGTTTTGTGTGAAGATGAGGTTGCATCGACAGCGTTATCTTTCTGTGTGACAGACTTGACAGGAGAGGCCTTGAGAAATGATTTAATTTACTCCTGCAGGCCTTAAATCACACCCAGTAATAACATCTACTTCACACACACACACAGAAACCAATACACACTCACTGCCTGCACACACGTGCACCTAGACATACCCACAGAGATAAACACCTGACACACACACACACACACATCGACAAGACAGTACATCACACCATGAGCCCGTCCACACTGCTGTATTGATGATTTGGAAAATTCACACCCTCTTATTTCTCTGACTGCATCATGTCTCTCCTCTCTCACAACACATTTCTAACAGTTGTAATCATCTAAAAATGGAGTGACAGTAAAAGACTGAATGAATTTTCTCGTCATAAAAGTTCAACTGCTGCAGCCGGTGATTTAGGAGACGGCACACTCCCTAATTTGTGTTCTAGTTGCCAGCAGATCCCCCAAAATCTTAAAGTTTCCTTCCACTTTACAGGGCGACTTTTAAATCATGTCGTATGGGAGTTACCATAACTGCCAGTTTCCAACTTGTAAACAGCATTCACGCCAACATCCAGGGTGTAATACTAACTGGGGAACTGATTATTTTTGAAAGTAGAAATGGCTGGATACCACTTTTTAATGTCCGATACCGCAACCTTGAGTATCTGCGATACTGATACCGATCCAATGCGTCTTTTTCCCTCACTTAAACAACTACATTTAATAACTTCAGTTACTTTGCAGATTCAGGTTATTAATACAAAATATATCAAACTAATAAATAATATTATTATAGATTATTACACGGCTGTGTTGAATACTCGATTCTGATTGGTCAATCCCGGCGTTCTGCGGTTTGTTATTTCTGTATAACAGACCGTTGCTATGTATAACAGACCGTTGCTATGGGCGCAGCTCTGATGTCGGACTCTGGCGGACCGTTAAGTAAGTATCCATGTAATAAGCGGGATAATGTACAGCGAGCGGGTCATTGTTGTGAAAGAATCCCCTTCAGGGCGATGAGAGACCCCGACGCCAAGCTGGATTATGATTATTGATGCATTAATGTGTTCATCACTTCAATGTTGCAGATGGTAAAGTGGAGCTCATTTTAATGACTTTATATACCGTAAATTCCGGACTATAAGCCGCTACTTTTACAATGATGCTGCTAATCTATAGAGTTTTACGGGCTAACGGCCCAGCTAAAAAGCACTGCTCGTTTTGGACAGCACAAATTCACCTCGAGACGAAAGTGCCACTGAGAGCGACAACGACAGAGAGACTGAGAAAGTGTGTGATGAAGTCATTCTGAGGCTGTTCAACTCCGACACTGAAGAAGACGACTTCAATGGTTTCAGTGCGCAGGAGGAAGATGAACATAGCGATCAGTGACTTTTCTGGTAGGCTAACGGGCTACGGCTAGTAGGCTGGTTATTTTTCAAACCAGCAGTGTTATTGCCATGTTACGTTACTGTCGTTTTACTGCCGTGTTACTGCTGTGTAACTGCCTTGTTACAGGCATTGTTCAGAAAACAAGCATTTCGTTAATTAAAATGTTTTTTTAAAACTTTATTTGTACCTTCTTTCAGTGTAAATATCTCATGTTACAACGTGGACACCTGCGGCTTATAGACAAGTGCGGCTTATATATGTACAATTTTTTTTTCCTTTTTAAATTTAGTTGGTGCGGCTTATATTCAGGTGCGCTTAATAGTCCGGAATTTATGGTACTGCCGGGTAGCTTAATCTATAATATACCACGGAGTAAAAAGTACAATATTTGCCTCTGAAATATAGGAGAGTTGAACTAACATAAAACTGAAAACACTAGTACTAGTTTACCCAATACCTGGGTAAATATCTTTAGTTACATCCCACCACTGACTTTAATCCAGAATTGGTCATCTGGGGGTATTTTTAACCCTTGCATGACCAACTCTATTTAACCAGATTCAACCTACTTCAATTTCAAAATGTAAAAGTCTCACTTCTCCACCAACAGCAGATTTGATTTTAATCTTACAGTAATAATACATGTGATAATTTGTACATTACATTTTGTATTAGTTTGTTGGTGTCTATATTTCTTAGTGGTACCTGGTTCATATTTGGTGCTTATTGTCTGACTAGGTGAATTAAAGTTGAACTTTGTCACAGTTGTAGTTCCACCTTTCCACCAACACATAAACTGACACTTCATCCGCAGCCTGACAGTGAGTAGAGGAGGCTGAGGAAAAGGTCCTGTGTAGGAGAATAAAGTGTCTTGTGATGGGCCGTGGCTGTCCAAATGACATCAGTCCAACACCCCGCCAACTTTAAGCCCGGCCTCCACACACCTCATGACAGATGGATTAAGGTTTTGACAGCCTTAAGCCGTCGAAGCTCACACCTCGACACATTCTTCTCTGAACTTTTACTTTGCTTGCTCTATTTCTCTCTCTCTCCGTCTCTGTCTCTGGACCAATGCTCGCTCTCTCACTGCGAATGACAGACCTGTACGACTGTCAGACAGACACAACACGTCTTTCTCTGCACTTACCTGGCCCGTCTCTCTCTCTCTCGCTCTCTCTCTCTTTTCACACACAACCAGTACAATGTTTCCAATGCAAGACGTCATGCTGATTTTTACAGGACATAACAGCATTGGGGGTTCTTTACTTGAGCATTTCCATTTTATGCACCTTTATACTTCTACTCTACGACATCTCAGAGGCAAATATTGTACTTTTTTACTCCACTACATTTGTCTGACAGCTTTAGTTACTTTTCCGACTACAGTTTTTCATCCCCTTCCTGTCCAGTGAAAACCACGTATCTCCAGATGTGTTGATGTTGAATGTTCGTGATAAACTGAAGGATGACGTGTTCCTTTTATATAACGAGAAACTTCTACTACTTCTTAAGCTAAATAAACTGTTTTAAAAAGCCTCTTGGATCAGCTGGAGAATGCATCGTCACAAAGCTGAAAACAGCTGTTTTTCTGACTTTTTAGAGATACGTGGTTCTCACAGGACAGAGACGCTACAAACATATGATGATCTTATAGACCATGATGCATTGCTGTAGATTAAACTACCCAACAGGATATAAAGACTGCTCTTCACTTTCCTAACAGACGGCTCTGACACCGGTCTTCTCTTAGTCTTAATTACTTTATAACCCACTCAGCCTTCTTTTGGTTTCCTTCAGCATCTGCAGATCAGATCACATGAGGAGTTACTTCACATGTTCATTGATCTGGAAGTGAAAGTCCAGACAGCGGTAGGTGACTGGTAGTTGGAGCACTTCCATGTCTTGGATGGATAAGACTCAGAATAAAAGTTGAGCAACTGCATGAGAAAACATCAGTGTTTTTTGATTTAAAAAAAAAAAGAAAAATGACAAGGTTCAAGCCTGTCTTCATAACTGAAGGTAAAAAAGGAGCATTTTGTTAAGTAACCTCCAATCAGGTAGCTTAAAATTCTGCTCTTTGCACAGGCAGCGGTGAGCAGAAGCTAGATATTAGCTTTGTAGAGACCTTATAAAACGTCCATCAGTTTGCTTTCAGATTCTGGGTCAATGTTAGAAGAATTCAGTCGCACTAAATGTTCTACTGCTCTAATTCACACCTCTGACTGACTTCTTCTTCTCTGTATGATATCCATATTTACAATGGGGAAAAATACATTGCAACCACTGGCTCTAGTTCTGCAACAGTTACACATTTTCCCGTTCTGGTGGGCGATATTATGGACGAGCATCATTTATCAGGTTTTCTTGTGAGTTTCTCCCGGTCTCCTCTGAGGAGTGCTCGGAAGCCTCTCCTCTCCTCTCCTCTGCGGTAGGGAGGGCA
>CAKAKQ010028916.1:0-10623 GCA_916700675.1 Helicolenus avius
GAACAGGCGTAACGACCGTCTACCCCGCCTCGGAGCAACATCGCATGCACATGCACTTAAATCACACAGTTGGGTTTCTACTATTCTTAATTAAAATCAGGTATAGAATAACAATGAGCAGCTTAATGGAATATGCAGAAGGCTTTAAGGATCTCCCCCCAGATTCGACTGAATTAGCAACTGGCTGCAGAATGGCTGCCTTTAACCTTGGATCAGAAATACAACAGAGCTCTATGTTACATATTTTCGAGCAGTCGGTTTAAGTAATTAAAGAAAAAAACTGGCTCACATTTTGGAGCTGCCCAGAGGGCTATACCTCCTTATATGGTTCCAGCCTGACAAAGTGCTGTGTTTGGACTGGCAACATGAAATAACCCAGTTTCCACTGTGAAAATTTGGAATGTAAAGAAAGAAAGAAAAATCGGAGCATGCTCATATTTTCCATTTAGACCGTAAGTGTTCATACCAACAGATAAGATCTAACTGGAGTACATCATCTGACACTCAGACATTTGCCTTTTTATTCTAAGCTTTCATTCTATATTTCCTAATAGCAAAAAAATATCTCTGATTGACTAACCAGGGCCAATAACATTGGTATCAGGGCTGCCAATTGATTAAAATAGTTAATCGCGATTAATCTCAAATTAATCACACATTTTTTTTATCTGTTCAAAATGTACCTTAAAGGGAGATTTGTCAACTATTTAATACTCTTATCAACATGGAGGCGGCAAATAATTATTATTATTGGAAATCAATTAACAACACAAAACAATGAGTCAGAGTGCTGACTTGACTATGACTTGCCCCAAACTGCATGTGATTATCATAAAGTTGGCATGTCTGTAAAGGGGAGACTCGTAGGTACCCATAGAACCCATTTTCATTCACATATCTTGAGGTCAGAGGTCAAGGGATCCCTCTGAATATGGCCATGACAGTTTTTTCTCGCCAAAATGTAGCGTTATTTAACCTCATTCCCGACAAGCTAGTATGAAATGGTTGATACCAATGGATTCCTCAGGTTTTTCTAGTTTCATACGATGCCGGTATCTTCACTCTAGCTATAAAACAACAACTACAACCTAAAAATCACTAGTTACGTTAATGCGTTAAAAAAGATTATGGCAAATTTAACGTTAACATGTTAATATCGCTTTGTTTAATTTATTAACACAATTTAATAAAAAAAAAGTATTTATTGTTACATATACCTCTACCAACCGACTAGATTATGATTCAGAGGCAGGATGATAAAATCCATGTATAACATAACAGTCCAAATCAGTTCACATTTATCTCTGAAACAATAACAACTGTATTCACAAACAGGAAGAATAACAAATGTAATGCTGGAGGCCCGGTGCTAAAGGAACAGTCTATATGGTAATTCGTCAAATGCACAAATCTTAACGCATCAACGGATGAAAAAAAAACAATATCTTCAATTCCTAATGCTAGATGAGATAACCACTTAAAAACGGTATTGCACAACAGCAGTTTTATTTGAACTATCAATTTGGCAGTCAACAGAAAATACACCAAATGTTATATGCGAGTGCTCTCAAAAGTCAATTTGAGTAGGAAAGACAGAAACGCATTGTACCTATGGTGGACGAGTCCTGCCTACGGGCATTATGGGATACTAACTAAAACCATGCATGCTGCAACTTACTCAACTCTAAGGACTGGTCTGACTTGGGCTGTTTCCCAGCTGTGGCTAACGCCCCCTGCTGGCACAGTTAACAATGATTTGAAACTTAAATGCAACACTGAAAACATAAAAGACCCGTAAAGTAGAGTTATTGGAGATTTATCAGGCACATCTACAGTACAATGGACCTCTGCCGCAGAAGATTGGGAGCTCAATCAGCAGTAAATGTTTAGTTTAGCGTTAGTGCCATACAGTCAAAGAGCACAGTATTCTCCCCAGATTTGACATTTTGCAACATTCAGAATGAAGAAATACACCACAAAAGAGGCAGAGATCCCAGTTTCTACACTGAAGCAGCAGAGCCAGTCGACCAGAATGCAACACACAGCCGCAACTGGGACTCTCATTCTCATCACGTTATTATTTCCACTACGTCTCTCTCTCTTTCTCCCTCTCTGAATTCAACAAGTTCACGCCCATTCTCCGGGGGATGGTGAAAGTCATTCTGGGAAATGTGGGAAATCAATACTTGAAATTGAAGTACACAAGTCAAGTTGAAGGAAAGTGGGTACACTAAAAAAAAAGAAAATTAAAGCCCTTCAGCTCGGAATAATTCCTAGAATGCACTGACTGTTACAAATTGATATTTACTAGTGTATGACCCTCCGAAGGGAGCAGAGTTTCCCTTTAATGACACCTTCACTAGCTCCACCTTTATTGTCCTCCCTTATCGACACATCTATTACAGTTTTGAATCCCGTGCACACAGAGACAGAACAACCATAATGCTATTGTTGCTGCTTTTATGAATTCCAATACCAGACGGAGCCAAATCAAGTCTGCTGAGCCAAATAAAGACCAATTTAAGTTAGCGAGGTGTTGGATCCAACCCCCGGATGAAGAGCAAATTACACCGAGTGTGAAGACATCCAATCAATGGCAATGAGAATCTGAGATTGGAGAATGTGGGAGTGGCAGGGTAATTAAGCAGTCCAAAAAAAAAGGACAATAATGTCTTTTGGATGTATTGGCGTTGAGGAGCTTGTGCTTAGGCGAGGTGTGAATGCATTTCCCTGCTGTAAAATCCTCCTGTACAATACGTGCTTTCTTCAGTTCAGTGCCTCTTTCTGTGCGTGCTCCCTTTAAGGCCATGCTGCAGTGTAAGCGATCATTAATTCCCTAATTGAAGGTTTCAGAGCTTCAGGGGAGAATATTTCTAAAGACTCCTCCATTACAGCAAATCATGCTCTTACAGTAAAACAGTAAAGCATTCACGCTTTATTGATATTTTTGTACTTTGAGATGATTTTCAAATGTGCAATTTAAACAAAACTCCACTTAATCAAACACGGAGGGGGAACTCTTGGAAGTTGTTGCAGATATCACTGAGTTCACCCGTTTATTAGGTACACCTTCTCAACCTAATACAATCCAATGCAGTCACAACTAAGGATGTCATGATACCAGAAATTAACTAGTCGATACCAACACCAATTCAATACCACGGTAAAAAACAAAAGTGGAATAATAAATCCCATGTACTTCAACATACACTCCTTTATTACTGTTTGCATAGTAGTTTATTTTAGGAACTTAAACAGGTCATAATTACCTCTCTATTATCTATTTTGTATTGCTGTGAAAACATCTCCTTCAAACAACTGGATTTATTTAAGTTTCTCGGCAAAAACTACATTTTACAAGATTACATTTGAACACATCATGATAACGTTAAAATTTACCTTCGTCCAATATTCATCTTTACTGAAGAGAACGCATCATAATGTCATTCAATTGCACCTTCCGTTAACGTTAGCTGTTTGCTTCGTGCTGCTTTCCAGCTGCTAATAGCTAACGTTAACTAGCTCTTGTCGATAGTGAGTTTACTGCGTCCCAGACATATTTTCTATCGACCCCGGGACGACGTTAGTCTCAAGCCATGACGGTACCTACAGTACTGTAGAAAAACAAGCACCGTCACGTTTTCAGAATTTTGGCATCAACTTGGTACCGAAATATTGCTCTAGTAAGTAAGTATAGTTCTGTTGACATCCCTAGTCACAACTACTGCAATACATCCTACCTTTAAAAAGCTTAAAATGTTGTTGGCTCTGTGTAAAAGAGCTCTTCATTTAATTCTCTGGTAGGTTTTGAACTTTAATAGACGAGAAGTTGGTGATGTATTGGAATGCATTGTTTTTCTTACATTCTGTACACCTCATGTGTGAATTATTCATTACAATGCAGTCAAATACAACAAAATACAATAAAAAAAAGACCACAGTTACATCAACACCTCTCCGACAGTGTCAACAAACACTGAATATTACAAACTGCACTGCGGTAGGATCCATTGTGGGGCTATTGTGTTAGCTTGTACAGGTGAACGTATGAATTGGTAAATCAGTACCATTGGAAAATATAGAAAAAATATTTATAATTCGACTTCTTCTGTAGAAGTTGGAAGGATTTCATGTAACATTTTTCTTCAGAAATGTTTTCATGCTAGATTAAAGCTTTAAAAAAAAATTAGACATTTCACTTATTTGAGTGTTATGCATCCAATTTCAAGGCTTACGTTTTACTTTTAAGATTGGATTAAAAAGTCAGCGGGGCGATTCCTTCTGGGTTTCTCAGAAAGTACCGCTGGGCCAAAATGTTCAGAGGGTTTAACGCGAAAGAAAGTCAATCTCCCATTGGTAACGCATTGGTTATGTGTGATTATTAATACATTAATGCACTCTGTGTGTGCATGAGACGGGCAGTAAACAACAATCAGTTGCATAAGACACAGATGCTTACATTTCCCCTCCATCTGTTATCAAACTGTAATTGCATTGTATTGCGAAATCCACTCAAACGCATTGCCTCCAAACATCATGAAGACAACATTGTTCTCCACTCGATATCCCTCTGAATAAAGCCACTTCAGGGGTTATGGCACACAGAAAAAAAAGATTATTCTATCTCTCTAATGCAGCCTAGATCATTGTGAAATTGAGCTTTGAGGGGTGGTGCTTTAGTTACGTTCTTCAGTGGCTCTGCATGTTGCATGAAAACCACAGCATGAATTCTTTAAATCCTACGCCAAGAGGGAGTTTGCTTTTTTGGGGTTTTAATACGAACATGGGATGTAGTCAAAAAACGGGGCTGATTGAAGTATTTCACAAAGAGAACCTCAATGTTTAAATGCAAAGTTTGCATGGTATGATAGGGGAAGATATGCATAGCGACCAATTTATGAGAAAGACCGTGGGTGTTGATCTAAAAACACTTGCATGTTTAAATCTGTACAATGAGTTTACTGCTTTCATACGAAACAAAGTGAAGAGAAGTGAGGGGAAAACAACTTTGAAGGTCCTGTCACTTTTTTGAAAACATGTTTGCTGATGATGTTCGCTCGCTCCACGGTAAAAAAGCAACAGCAACCTTCATCCTGTCGAGGGGCTGACAGGTGGGAGGTCTCCCGCGATTGACAAGAATGAAAACAGGATTAATTAATGACTGTGTGCTGGAATCTAATAAAGAAGTCACTGAGGTACTCCATCATGCATGAAGCCTGACATACTGAGGAAATGATGAAATGCACAGTCTGGCGGTGTCATCACAGCATATTTGTCTTTTTCACCAACAGGGAGGAGAGACAGGGGAGTGACTGCCATAACAGAAATTATGTTGGACCATAAAACTTCACTAAACCTTCATTCATCAAATATGTTCAGTTTCCATCTGCTCCAAACAGCTGTCTGTTAAAATAAACGTATACCGATGACACCGGTTTACAACCCAGCTAAAAATAGAGCAGCTCTCTCCAATAACCCTTTGGCACACTGAAACAATCAGTGGAGAGCCGCGACGTGACAATGAATCAGTGCTTTTGAACTCTATATGTGTGCAGAAAACAATGGCAACCGCAGAAGCACACACACACTCCGTGTCACATAAATGCTCGTGTTGTGCAACGTAACATCAGAAGGACAGACGGAAGATGGATGGGTGGCGTTCCACAGGAGTCAGCCTCAGACAGGGCTTCTTATTTTATCTACTGGGCTGTAAAAATGGCTCTCGGCTGCAGGAGATGACAGAAAGAGCATATCCTGACCTTGTATCCAGTCAGTGGATCTGAGGAGACAACTGGTGTCGCAGAACAGCCTATTGTTACATTTCCAACATGACAACCTCAAGACAATGGTGGCAGGAGGCAGTCAGGAAAACAAAATGATTTCCAAACCGAAGGCTGTTGGAGAAGTAGTAGTAGTAGTAGTAGTATATTCAAGGCATTGATCCACCGCCAGACAGACACCTTTAAGTTAATGTTAAGCTAACTCTGCAGGGCTTAACATCTCTGATAGTTCTTAGCCAGGGGTGGGATATTTTTAGCTGCTGAACCACTCTGGGTGCAGACCAGATGTTGCGCAAAAGAACGCCCTTCTAAACATTTATGACGATCAGCGGATGGGCCCCGAGGCGCAGCTGCTGTTTAGAGTACAACCGAGGCGAGGCGAGGAGAAGTCACCTCAGCCTGATTACTACATTTCTCACTCTTCACCAAGGCCGTTTCTTGCTTTGTGTTTACAACAACGCTCAGGAAGATAGGCAGTATAACATGCACTTTAGAGGACAGTCGGTGTAAAACGTCCCCTCTAAACAAACTGCATGTTAAGTCGCGTTTGATCGCCTGAATTTCTTTTTCTACTTGCATACGTTAGTAAAAAGTCTACATTAAAATCACAATCAATAGTGTCTAGATGGGAAATTACACATCAGGATGAAACACAGTTGGCTCTCTGACAGCTCCTGATTGCTTGTTGTGGGAACAGACAGAGGAGAGACTACACGGAGGATCATGGATGGTGATGGATGGAGAAGGACACATGACTGGGCTGGGTCCATGGGAACATCAATGACAGGGAAATCCAGATTGTCTTTTCAAAAATGTTTGTTTCAGTTCCAGAAATCTTCCAACTTTTGGAACGCTGCAGCGCACACCGCATGTCATGTGACGAGGAACACCAATGATAGCTGGCAGATATCTTTTATTTCTTCTGTAAATATCAGTCTACGGTAAATATACTGTATGGAGGAGAGGTTAATCATTTTAAACCAGGACTACCCAGAGCTTTATGATCTGTCCCACGGACTATTTTACTTCACCCTCTCTGTCTGAGGACGTCACAGCATCCGGTTCAAAGGTCAGCCCAAACTGACAGAGAAATCGATACTGTGGTGAATTTATGGTGCTAAAAAAAAGCCTTTATCTTTGTTTTGATTGTGTTCAGTTTAGTCAGTGAGGCTTCCTGCTTCCTTTTCACGACTTCTTCATCATCATCGTCATCTCAGCACGCAGGTTTTGTGTACGGACCCTAACTGAGACAACAGGCAAATCAATATATAGACTGTATATTTTTAAATACATGTATATCTACCATCTCAATCATTGGTTCTAACCTATTTCCCTTGTATCTAAGTAGAGCTGAAATATATTTTTTGTTATTGTGGTTAAATAAATGTAATTGATGATGCTGTTAGATTGCTGCTAGACCGCCCCTTAACCTTAATAGAAGTGCTGCCTCCCTTTGAGTGCGGCAAGCGGGAGAGCAAATAGGTTTTTGACCAAAGTTTCAAAGGCTAAACGCCAACAAATATGGATTGAAGCAGAATATTTTGTCAGATAAAAACATGCTGTGAATTTTTTGAAATGATTACATCTATTTTTTTTTCAATAAACGTTAACTTTTGGATGCTCTGGAGTTATTGGAAATGTTTGGATAACATTAGTTGGATACAATCCTACGCAACCACCACTGGAATCTAATTCTACAAATAGTATAATACTAATGCTATTAGAAGCCTATAGCCTGATCTTTATCTGCAACTGTGCACAAATACTGGGTTCAAACACAATGTGGCCTACTAAGTAGCAAATAGAATACATTTTTAAAAGTAGTTTTATATACAGACTTTTCCAGTAAAAGTGTTATAATGACTTTACTTATACATGTGCAAATCGAATGTTTACAACCTCAGAGCTGACAAATCCTGTTGCCCCTAAAGGAGGCCCAGACCACTGAACTACACTATATCATGTGTAGTAGTACAATGTATTTAATATAAATAATTTTCAGAGAGTTAATTTGTGTGAGGAATGATTATTATCAGGATCGGACCAAATGGAAAACCTCCTCCTTCCAAGTCATTAAGTCTTTATGAGCATACTGAATCTTTCTGTTGAGACGTCCTTATATGTTTCACAGTAAATGAATATCTTTACGGTACAATGTGGAGCTCTGTCCTTGATGATAGCTGTGCTGAATCCACACGACTGAACCAATGACCCAGACACGTATGGCTTTAATTTCAAATATCTGAAGAATACAGATTTACAGAAGGACATGAAGTAACCTCAGACTCTTGAATTGGTATTACAACGGTTAGTTTAGATGGAAGGCCATACAGGCTTGTACCATGATGGACAAAAACACTTCAGTAAATCCAAAGCCCTGATCGTAAATAGCTGGATGCACACAGACATATCGTGCTGCATTCAAGTCAACTAACAAAGTTCAACTTGTTGCACTCACACTACACACTGAACTATAGACATATGAATCATTATGCAAAGGTCACAGGAAGGTTACTGTCAAGTCTTTTAAGCAGTTATTAATATAATGAATCATTAAACTGTGGGAGCATTTATACAGAAACATGTAATTAGATATCTTTTAAACACAAGTTCCTCACGTAGATGGAGCCTCCTTTGACATCTTCTTTAAAACAGGCTGGACAGCATAAAAAACGGTTATTTCTATCATTTATATAATAGGCAAATGATGGAAAAAAATAGCTCTTTTGATAACTAAAAGTAGGATCTTGCACATAAATAGGTGATTTCAGGGTTGGAATAATTTTCAGTGCTACAGGCAGGATAATAGATGATATGCTGGAGAAGATTGGAAACTATTGAGCTACTCGTGTAGAGACTAATAATAACATCTGAATGAAGAATAAGAGTTTGCTCCTTTTTATTCTGGTGCTAGCAGCTGCAACTGGAAGTGTACATTAGGTTATGGAGATGTCGCGCACATCCTGGTTATTTTTATTAATAATTCATGACAGTTTGGCAGAGATCCAAAAGGAAAAACTACACACAATATAGTATTTTCAATATTTATGGGTCACAAACTCAAGTCTCCTCAGCTGTTTGCCTTCAAGTCTCAAGTCAAGTCGAGTCTCATGAGTCCAAGTCAAGTCACAGCTGTGATATGTAATATGATACTGTGATTGATTGTGATACATATACTGTATATCATATGTCATAAATTTCTCAGTTGAGAGACTGCTTATGGATATAATAGCCAGAGAGTAAATTCAAGATACAATACAGTACTTAATCAAGTCCATGAAAACTATATGAAACTCCAGTATTGCCTAAAGCAGTGCTGCTCATTGATTTGAATTTGTCCCATTACGTATCGCCCAAAGCTACTTATTATTTACTAAAGCGCTTTAATCAAACTATACCAATTATGTATAAATGTGCCCGTTACAACAAGTAAAAACATGAAACCTGAAGTGGTTTTCTGTCCTCTCGTCTCCATGCAGGCAAAAACTGTCAATAGTCGTTACGAGCCATCCGGCCAGAAACCGCACCCACACAGCGGGGTCATCTGTCAGCTTCTGGGAACCTCACTGTGGATGCCCTTGCAGATAATTTATTTTCATTTTCAACTAATCTGCAGAATATTCTCTTAATTCGTTGATTAATGTTAGAAAATTGTGAAAAATGCCCCACACAGTTTCCCAAAGCTCAAGGTGACGTCCTTGAATTAAAAAAAACACAAAGATATTAACTTTATTATCACGTAGGACAAAGAAAAGCAGCAAATCATCACATTTGAGAAGATGGAACCAGGTAATGTTTGATTTGTTTTTGGTTTGAAAAATTACAAATAATTAATTGATTTAGGGCTGACCATTATTTTCATTTTCATTGATTAATCTGTTGATTATTTTCTCAATTAATTGATTACTGTTGTTTAGTCTACAAAATAATTATAATAAAAAAAAATCTGTGTTTCCGAAATTTAATTTTCAATTTAACCTTTATTTAACCAGGTAAAATCAATTGAGAACCAATTCTCATTTACAATGATGACCTGGAGCAAGACGCAGCAGCAGTAGTATAAAGACACAGTCCACACAAGCGACAGCACAGATACAGTACAGTATGACAAACATATGGCATGCCAAGACATGAGAAAATGGCTAAAAACAGCGTAAATAGGTCAGAATGTTCTTTGTAAAATTGTAAAGCCAAGATGACGTCCTAAAAGATATTCAGTTTACATGGCATTCAGTTTACTTCTGAAGAAAGCTGGAATCAGTGAATTAAAAATTACTCAAACTGATTAATTGAATATCAAAATAGTTGGTGATTAATTTAATAGTAGACAACTAATTGTCGCAGCTCTAAATTGATTATCAAAATAATTGCTGATTCATTTTCTGTCTATCAACTAATCAATTAACTTACTAATTGTTCAACTGTAATCAACTCTGGTGGAATGTTTGTACTTTAGGTTTAATACAACGCATACTTTGAGTTGTCTGCTGAGGGATGTGACCGCGTGTCCATGTTGAGACTAATTCCTCAGTATGTGAGTCAGCATGTCAAGTGTTTAATCTTTCCTTCCAGGGTATAACACGTCTCCTCTGCTTCCCATGTGCGTCTCACCTGTTCACAGTTAGACCTCCAGCCAAGCCGACTCCCTATAGAACCTCGTGAAACGAGCCCTTTTTCATTACAGGTAATTGATAGCTGAAACAACAGTGATTGCATTAGGGCCCTTAATCATGTTAAGGTGTCTTCTTTTATCACCGGGAATTTAGCTCATTCTCGGCCCATTTTGAAGCTAACCTTCTGCAGAGGTCGTTGCCACGGGAGACCGTGGCAGCGGCTGCTCCCA
>CAKAKQ010028918.1:0-12936 GCA_916700675.1 Helicolenus avius
ATTTGTTGTTTTGATGAACTTGGGATGAGGTACATTTTCACAGCATTATTTTCATCAATACAACAATATACCAGTAGTCGTGCCATACTCAGCTCTATTCACTATAGAGGAAACCATTGAGTGTCTATTTTGTTAGTAGTGATCGAGTGAAGGAACGAGTCACTTTTTGCGTATGCAACGACTGCAACACTATAAATGCCTTGTGTTACAATGTTATTGTGTATTTAAATGATTATTGCACTTGTAAATATTTAATATTTCACATTAAGGCCCTCCCAGTAGGTCAAAGGGCATAATCTTTCAACTTTCCTGCATGTTAGGCATCAAATCCGAATGATCTGTTGAGTTTTAACTGGTAGTAGCTCAACACTTAAATGAAAACAGTAGTTAAACGTACATTGTACATTTTTATGTGAACATACAAATAATTGCACAACCCTTAAAACCTATTACATGTCATAGTGAAAAGGTGCGTATCACTGACCCAAGTCATGGCAAAGACCAGCAATCTGCACACAAAGGATGTCCCTGCCAGTGATCTTGAGTTCCTTTTGCCTTGTTTTCAGAGTTTTTGCAAGCTCTCCTGCTAAGTGTGCCACCCTTTACCCCACATACAGCACACAACAACAACAACAAAAACTCATTACACAATTACCACACAACAATCCTTCTGCAAATCTGGAAATATGAACATTTATTATATCTATACTACGGTATGCAGTGTGTTTACTTTGGTTTTATTGATTTTATTAGGTGATTTACGACAAACCAGTCTTTGCTGAATTTCAGAAGTGATTACCTTAAAACATAAACTATCTGATAACATATGGACATACCCAATTGAGTGTTCAAAGCGGTTGTGGGATGCTCCAGGGTACACAAAGTAGGCCCCTCCAAGCTGCTTGATGTATCGTAGTCTCTGGAACTGAGGTGTGTCAATGATTTTGATGAGAAGTGGGTGTAACTCCACCGAGCCGTGGATGGGATCATTAAACACCTAGCAGAAGATAGAACCACAACAATGTTCAATTATGACCCAAAAGAGTACCAGTAAATCCAGCTCCAGTTCTCCTGAGGACTGTGCGAGCTAGCTAGAGGATACAAATATGAAAATATTTGGGCCCAGTGAGCCCAAACACGAAGCCAAAGCTTCAAAGGAATGGCTTAAAACATGCCAACAGGATCAAACATTGGACACACCTATTTATCTCAAAAGGAGTACCAGTAAAAAAAAAAACGCTCCCAGTTCTCCTGGTTAGTGAACTAGTTTTTCTTCATTTCATACTGCAATCTGTCCCACCTTCATTTTCCATACCTCCCACGTCTCATCATCTTTTGCTATTTACTGGCCACAAACTCAACAATAGACAGTAAACATACATAATCCGGACTTTGGGGTTGTGTAGGATCTTTCACTAACCCTGGCATCTTCTACACTCCTTTGTTGTTTATTCTACAAGCTCTGCAGCTTTCCTTCTGTTTAGTCTCCCTTATCGCTCCAGCCCTGAACATGTAGTGTGATGTACGATTAAACACAATATCTTTGTGTATATCCTTTTTATGGCAGTAAGGGTGTCAAATTTATAAATATGCTTCGAAATTGCTGCCAACATGCCATCCTGAGAGCTTGGGCTTGAGACAATCCATCAAATATCATCACAGAAGTGTTTTGACAAGGACTTAAAATGATCATGGACTCCTTCAAAAGACTAGATGGGTTCTTAAAGGAGTTATGTGACCTCAGATCAAGTCTACAATACACCCAAAAGGATATGGATGAGTTAAAATCAATTTCTGACAACTTGTCAGTTCAATGTAAAGAACAATTACATCAAAACAGTTGGCTCAAGTCTTAACAACATGAATGGCAAAGCTGATTACTTGGAAAATCAGACTCGTCGTAACTATTTGATCTTTGAAGGAGTTCCGGAGACTGGCCATGAGAAGTGGTCTGACTCTGAAGAAAGATCAGAAAAGTCATCTCTGAAAAGCTGAAACTTGGCCATAAGCTTATAAAACTAAAGCATGCCCACCGCTCTGGCAAACCACCTGGCCAAGGAGGAAAACCAAGACCGCTAGTGGTTAAGTTCCTCAGATATAAAGACTGTCTTGCTGTATGTTCTGGAGAAAGTGAAATTCCTCAAAGGCGCAAACATTTTTGTTAATAAAGACTACTCTGAATCTGTTTGACAGAAACGCAAGGAATTGATCCCAGCGATGAAAGAGGCCAGAAAAAGAGGGGACATTGCTCATCTGAGATATGATAAACTGATTACTCGTCGTCCCTCTAAAACGCCCAAGTAATAGGGAAGTGATTCCCCTTCAGTTTAGATTGAAGGCAAGAAACCATTTCCACACACTTTTTTGTTTTAAACAGTCAGTTACCTAAAATTATTACATGAGTCAGGAAAATAATTGTTCAAAATGCCAAAAGCCCAAGGGTTCAGGTACTCACTTTTCTCTTTGTAAAAAAGGGCTTCATTTCAAATGTACACCTGTTCCTAAAATGACATCTTATATTTGAGCGTCATGGATCTGTGATAATTGTGCACCAGTGTTTCCTTTTTATGCATTTAATGATGATGAATTTAAATAATTTCAGTTATTGACTATTTGACATCAACTTTCTTCAAACGTGTACATTTGTCTTTAAGGCGAGATATGAGGATGCAGATTTACCTCATTGTTTTAGATATTATTTTGTTGATAACTCTCAATTCCATAATTACCTAACCAGACAGGCTGAGAATCTTCATCGTCCTTTGTATAAAAGATCCCGTGGTCAGGTTTAATTGATTCCAGAAATATGGCAATTACTCCTGCTTCTTTGTATTTTTTCTTTGTTTGAACTTTACTCCTACATTTTACACTCTATATTTGTATATGTGAAATGATTTGAACAATAATATTTAAAATATAATAGTGATTTTGTATGGTAATATTTTACCTATTGTATGCCCTTTGGGTGTGGTTTTTATATAAGCCATTATAGGTTTCTATCACACCCTCACACATATTTTTACATTCCTTATATGTGAAATGTGTTTTACTTTTCTTTTAGACACCGATCAGCCAAAACATTAGGACAGTATGGGCACCCTGACCGGTCTGCGGCTGCGCGGCCCCATACACAACAAACTGCGATGCACTGTGTGCTCTGACACCTTTCAATCGTAACCAGCATTAACTTTTTCAGCAATTTGTACAGTAGCTCTTCTATTGGATTGGACAACACGTGCATCAATGAGCCTTGGCCGCCGATGACCCTGTGTTTTCCTTCCTTGGACCACTTTTGGTAGGTCCTTACCACTGCAGACTGGGAACATCCCACAAGAGCTGCAGTTTTGGAGAGGCCCTGACCCAGTCGTCTAGCCATCACAATTTGGCCCTTGTCAAAGTCGCTCACATCCTTACGCTTGCCATGTTATGGCTGATCGGTGGTATGTGTGTAACAAATAAACATAAACACAAACATATTTATATATTAAACATGATATGTATTACCTTGCTTTTGTTCCGCTCCATTGAGTCTGTCGATGGACTGGCAGAGCTTGTACCTGCAAATAAACATAAACACAAACATATTTATATATTAAACAATTAAACATGATATGTATTACCTTGCTTTCGTTCTTACTGTTCCTCTCAATTGACAATGTCTTCTTTAGCGTTTTGATGCTGTCAGAGCTTGTATCTGCATCTGTAGTTACACGAATAATGTTGTTGGGTCCGAAAATACCTGGCTTTAATGTCTTCACCACGCCTATCAGATTTGTCCCTGCCCACAGAGTGAAAATATTTAGGGAGTGATTTGACAACAATAACATTTCACAGCAATAGCTGTGTAGCTTCCAGCTTCCAGTTATTAGTAATGTTTCCAGTTTTTTCACCCTCTCTCCAAAGTGTGCAACATAAGCACATTTTGATACAAAATAGCAATAATACGACGAGTATTTGTTTGATTATATATTGAGCAGTAATTTGCATTGTCATTTCCATCCTGAGAGACTCTTTGCCGGTTGGAGACGTGTAACCATGGTAACCAGTCCCAACAAGCTCTAAACAAACTATCTGTTAACAAGGAAATAAAAGTCTCTTGTCTACGAGACCAGTCTCTTGAGAGAGCTCCAGCCAGCTCATAGCGGGGTCTCTGAGCGACAGAGAGAGACAGACTGTGACACCTTAATTAAGAAGCAACTTTATAGGGCTTATTAAAATGCAGCAACAAAAATATCAAGTGAAGATAAACTTGTTTATTTTAATATAATTGAATTACTGCTGTGGATAATGTTTTGTTAGAACTGACAATGAGATGTGTCAAGATGAAATAGATTATTATGAGCAAAATTTTTCGTGTAAATTACTGATAAAAAAAATGCAAGAAAAAACAGGTAAATAAGCAGTTGGGCATGGGGTCTAATTTAGAAGTATAAAGTAACTAAGAGTTTTCAAAACAATAAAAATAAAGAAAAGGAAATAAGAAAAAAAATACATGCATATACATATACATACACATATACTTCAATGAGGCATACTGTACACTGTAAAAACTCTAACTTGTATTTGTTGGCATAAAAAAGCGTTGCAAGTTGTTAAGACTTTCAAATATACGTTATTAACATTTGAGTCAAAAATATGTCAGTCCAGCAAACTAGGCTTTTTGTTGGTGTCAAAACCATTAAGTGAATTCATAATATTGCATGTCAATACATGGATGGAAATGACAATGCAAATTACTGCTCAACATATAACCAAACAAAGGCTCGTTGTGTTAATGCTTTGGGTTCGTACAGCTTATGCAAAGAGCCCTGTGCAGGCCCTGTGCACAGGGCCTGCACAGGGCGTTGTCTGCACAGTTTGCATATGTTGTGCCCTGAAAAAGAGGAATATTAATAATGAAACTCTTGACACGATGCTTCCTCTCTGGCAGCATCATAGAGAATCTTTAACCCTCCTGTTGTCCTCGGGTCAAATTTGACCTGTTTTCAAACTTCATTTTATCATAAATATGGATTTCTTTCACGTAATTGCCCCAAAATTACATGGGTGGTTCCTTTCTATGGTCTTTGCAAAAAAAAAATAATGACCACTATTTCTGTTGCATTATGGGTATTTTATTCAACTTAGTAACACCTGTTATCTTCCCGGGTCATTTTTGACCCGGTGCTGAAATGTGTCATACTATTGTGTTTTTCAGCAACTAAACACACAGATTACAACCACACACATACACACACCTCAAACACACTTCACACACACCTCAGATACACACGTTCACACACGCACACACACACACACACACACACACACACACACACAGCCGCATTACTCATCTACCTACACATTATTGTTTTCCAGCACATAAATGTACACAAAAACACGTGCACACAACCACGCACATGCACACACACATGGACGCACCCACACGCATGTGTACACACACAGTTGCGTGCACACACACACACACACACACACACACACACACACACACAGCAACAGCAATACTCAACCATACTCTATAGTGTGCAATGTACATTACTCAAAACTTAGGTATATTTTCATATAAGTGAGGTTTATTGACCATAAATTCTAAAAAATAAGTGTAAAACTTGTGGTAATGAGTTGGAATGAAGTTTGCTAAAAAGGTGTAACACCGAATTGGGTGATAATTTATAGTTTATGCTTTATAAACAGTCAAACAAAACCGGGTCAATTTTGACCCGGGAGGACAAAAGTTGCATGGTTGACGGGTATTTACCTACAGGAATGTTAAGCAAAAGAAGAAAATAATATTGTGAATTTGACCCAGTGCTAAAATGAAAAAGCACATAAATGCAAAGCATTATAAATTAAAAGAATTTATGTAACTGTAAATATTGTTTAAGGAAATTAAAGATTCTCTATGATGCTGCCAGAGAGGAAGCATCGTGTCAAGAGTTTCATTATTAATATTCCCCTTTTTCAGGGCACAACATATGCAAACTGTGCAGACAACGCCCTGTGCAGGCCCTGTGCACAGAGCCTGCACAGGGCTCTTTGCATAAGCTGTACGAACCCAAAGCATTAACACAACGAGCCTTTGTTTGGTTATATGTTGAGCAGTAATTTGCATTGTCATTTCCATCCATGTATTGACACGCAATATTATGAATTCACTTAATGGTTTTGACACCAACAAAAAGCCTGGTTTGCTGGACTGACATATTTTTGACTCAAATGTTAATAACGTATATTTGAAAGTCTTAAAACCCCCCCTGGATAAATATCAGATTACATTATTGGGTAGATGGATAACAACACCAAATATTTTTAGAGGATTTAATGATGCAACTAGTTACGGTTATGTACTTATAGATTATAAAGCCAAGACACACGATTTTTTAAGACTCAGAACAGGGTTTTTATCAGACCAACCGGTTGTATATATTCCTAATGAGACGGCCCCTCTGTGTTTGGAGCTTGTACTGTGTTTTCTTTCTCTCATCAGGGCTGCAGACCTGATGAGGCTAATCAGCAGCATGGGACACACCTAGGCCCGGTGTGCTTCCTGCATATAAGCCAGAGCATGCAGCAGTCTGTGGCTGGCAGACCTCCTTGCACATTTTACCTTTGTTACATGGTTTTGGTTCTTTGTCTTTGTTTTACAGCACAACATGCATGGAGCACATTTTCACACATCCATACCCTACACTACTGACTCTACAGATTCCTCACATACATTCTTTTGACTTTTTACATAGTTTTTGGTGAATAAATCACTTTATTTATTCAGTATACCCGTGTGTCTCCCGTTTTTGTCACAGCTCTAGAGCCGGGCTGTAACACTAAAAAGCAGAAGGGTTGAGAATGTCGTCACGTATGCAGAGGAATCTGGCTCTGCTGGAGTTGTTATATAAATCAAAGACGAACATGCAAAGGGTTATTGTGAGTAATGCAAACACAGACTTTATTCACGCTCTTTGTGAAATAGCTCTCAATGTAAGGCGTGGTAACATTCCTCTGACTGACCGGCAATACAAACAGTTGAAAAAGAAGAAGACAATCATTAGACTCATTGCAGACAGACAAGTCAAGCATTTTAAAAAGAAAAAGTCTATAAATCAGACTGGTGGATTTTTATTACCTCTGCTAGGTGCAGCTATTCCTTTTATACCTGGTCTTCTAAATCGGTAGTAAAATGGAGCACACCCCAAAAATGGTCCCTCAACAACAATTGGACTCCTTAAAGCAGCAGGAACAAAACAGCGGATCCATAAAACAACGGTACAAAATGACCTAGATAGAGCCATTATTGATGTATTGAAACGGGACACAGACATGTGTGAGAGGGCCAAAAAATATGCGAATATTCTACAGCGCTACCTGTCTATGGTGAGACAGGGTGAAAGGGTGTATTGACCTTATCAGTTGAGTTGATAATGTTAATTCTAAAAAGGATCCGATATTAGATGAAGTTTTAAAACACATGCCCAATGGAAGCAATAACCCGGTCAAAAAAATGTATTATTAACAACCAACTGGTCAGGAGTACACACTTGTACGATTTGGTAAAAAGTGTCACAGCATCACATCATACATCAGACAGCTCTAGGCCCATTGGATGGGAATTGTTTTTAAAAACATTGGGCAGTTTAAATGTGCCACTATCTGCCATCCCAAACACCCTGGTGCGTCAAGCTGTTGCTGAATATAAAGGAGGTGATGGCACAAACAGTGAAATTAGCTTTATGACCCATGACAAACCTGACAGCAGAAGAAGGGGAAAACATTCACTGAATGGTTCACAAAGGTTTAGCACCCCCCTCAGGACACCCTGGGCAAAGCAATTTAAGTCCCCTAGATTGGAAATGATTTTTTTTTTCATATTCTTTATGACAGGTTTTTAAATTAATTTATTTGTTCTACTTTTCTTTGTGACCATGTTTAAATGATTGTATTTTTTCTTTTCTTTTCTTTTCTCTGTGATGGTGTTATCTATCGAAATTGTACAGTTCAAATGACCTTTTGTTTTTCTTTTTGATATGTCTTCGTCATTGAAAAATGTGATACCTGAATAAATATGACAGTGTTGACAAAATCCCGTTTTCCTAATGTTTTTTATTTTCAAAATTATCATTACATTACATATTATTCCCAGATTGTACACATGTAAAATTACATCCAAGGCATACACCAGGTTGTATTTTGTTAACAGATCTACATTACATAGTGTGATACATGTGTATCACATGATTATAAGTCACCCCTTTTTGAATATGACATAGAAAAAACACACAAAGCTGCCCACAGGTGATAACATGTTTATCCTGAATCTGTCTTTTACAATAAGACACGTCTGTACAGTTTTTAGCCAGGAACCTGTATTTCCGCTGGAAAATTATTCCAGTCAGAGAGGTTACCAAAACTGTCAAAGAAACAACCTTGTTAATGTTTTGTAATGTAAATAGCCGGCCAATGCTTCCCAGGTATGTTAGAGGGATGTGTGTTTACAATCAGCATAGCTGGGAACTTACAAATATTGTGTTTAGGGAGTTGATCGCATGCTAAAATACCCAAGAAAGTTGTGCCATTAGTAATTATTTTTCTAACATGCTAGTTAGTTCTATAGTATTCATAGTGTTTTAGTAGTAGTCCATGAGTACTTGTCTCCTGTTTGATATCTCAATAACTGAGTCAAAAACAAAATAACATCAAATTAACGGTTCGCGGCAGAGAGTTTCTAAAACGGGCTTCCATCCTAACATTGCCTGTTTTAATTAGCGAAACGTTCCCTGAACACCCCTCGTCTGGTTCCAGGTTGAAACAGAATAACGAATAACCAGTGCCAAAATCTGGTCTTGAGATGGCAAGTGATCTGTCTTTTAGGTGACGACCGGTGGTTTGTATCAGTTGGTAATACTCTTTTGTGTACTGACCTCTCTGAAATTGTGGTTGAAATGGGTTTTTTGAGTTGACGGAAATAAGGATTCAAAGTTGTTACAATATGAAATTATAAGTTACTGCAACTTGAGTTGAGCTGACAGAGTAACAGAAATGAGAACTGAAAGTTGAGCACACTCAAAAGCAAAACTTAAAATGTTATGTTTAATTGCCTAACTTAAAACTTTGCTAAAGTTTGTTGCCTTACAATTTTGAGTTCTGCCAACTTTTTCTTTTTTACAGTGTATAAGTGTAATTTGACTTTTACTGCAAAGAGGGAGATGTTTGATCTGACTGCTCTTCTTACTCTTAGAGCAAAAGGTGATGATTTACTAGAGTTGTAAGATAGCCAGTGGAATACAGATTTGTTAGACTATGATATTTAAAATCATGATTGCAATGTAACACTGGAAAAAGTCACCGTGAGTGCTTTTAGTTGAATATATTTTCCTACTTTCAACTCAACCTAACCAAAAACCCAATTCAACGTCTCCTAGCCACAGCATGTGGGTGAGAATTTCTCCATCGTAATGCTACTGTTTCCTTGCTGCCTGAGCCCCAGTAATCAGCCTAAAACCTAGTCTGGCTGCTTTTGTTCACTCAACGGTACTTTTATCCACATGTGAGGGAACAGAAAGAAAAGCCTCTTGGCCTGCAAGACTTATATGTGAACCCCTTACTGCCTGTTTGCATTAGTAATCACTGCAGATATTTGGAATACTTCAACATCTTTAAAGCCCTTGGCCATTGAGTCCACGCTGCTTTGGGAAATTGTCGATGTGATTGACAGGAGGCCCACACACAACACAAATGCTTTAAGCTGCAGTTACCCCACAGTTATCCTCCCCTGGCTATTAAAGCCAAATCTTCCTTTAGTTACTTGAGCTTCTCAGAGAAGGAGACAATTACTGGGATCATACAGCTTACTGCTCAAGACTGCTCACATTTCAGATTTCAATTGAACCATTAACTTAAAACATGACATGAAACGAGAAGCGTTGAAAGTTGTTGCATCATCCTGTCCAAGTACACTGTATTTCATTCATGTGGTGAACAACGCCATAATGGCTGAAGCAGTGTCTTTCCATCTTTAACAATACATTACATTTTATGAACTCATATGTTTTTTTATACAGAAAAATCTTAAACTGAGAAGCAACTATATACAATATGTACTAATAGATTTTGTGGAGTGAAACTACAATATTTCCCTCTGAATTGTGGTGGAGTCTAAAGTTTGGAATTGTAGATGTGTAAATTTCCTTTTTTTTAAAAGAACTTTTCATCCATGTCGTCTGAGTTAAGCCATCCGGTGAGGAGGATCATGTGATATTATCAAAAGCTGCTTAAGGGATGTGTTTTGTCAACAGAAAAAAAACTAGTTCTGCTATTAAGTTTGCACATTTTTCTTTTAGTATTTGCTTTTTTTTTACTAAAGTATTACTGGATAATTTTACCTCTGAAAATTATTTTAAAAAAAACAAGGGGAAAAAACTTGTGCCTTATGTACAATAATAATAATATGAATAGTATCCCGCCAGCTGCCATCTGACATCCATTGCTCCTAAAGAAGTGTTATATGGTAAGGATGGCCTTAAAAAAAATCAATAAAAGGTTGGTGTAGGCTGTGATGTTGATAAACGTGACTACTGAGCATGGCTGCTCAATGCTCATTTGAAGAGAGTTTACACAAGAGATAACTTTGAATGCACCAGTAAGCCCAGTTAATTATTTAATTAGTTTATGGCCTTTCATGCAGAATATGAACAGACTTCCAGTTGTGCTACCTTGTAATACATTTTTTTAATAGTACTGTGTACTAATGTCAAATACTGCATTTGACATACTATGTATTGGGACATACTAACTATTTTCCTGGCATACTGAATAGTATGGTAGTATGGATATTGGAACGCACAGTATGTTTTCGGGACGTCCGTCCGTAACATCCAAATTTGTCCACAGTCCACTTGGACTCAAGGATATATTTTGGTGGTCAAAGGTGAAGGTCACTTAGACCTCACAAAACATGTTTTTGGCCATCACTCAATAATTCATATGCTAATTATAACAATTTCACACAAAGAGCTAATGAGAACATGATGAAGTAATGACATTTTCAGACAGACATTAATGTAAACTGCAACTTGACTGGTTGGCGGAGGCATACACCTGGAGGAGGTAATTCTACTTTTACACCAGCTGCCTGTCATGTGCTTGCAGTGTAAATATTAGCTAAACATAAATTAAATGGCAGCTGTTGTGTAGCAGAGTGGTCCCTGGGTGACTGACAGGAGATTACGACTGTTTTGAACCGGCACAATCGGACGTCTGCTCTGGACTTCATCCACCACTGGCCAAATGAACAAAGTGCTTTGCTGCCATCAATCAACCACTAACATTAAAGTCATGTATCGCACCAGGAGGGGCACTTAGATGAGTTAAAACCATGCAAGTGGGTGGTATAAAGTAAGCCCTATGTATATGTCAGCCATACCAGACTTCTCCACATCTAAACAATACCTGCTGGTGAGCTTTGCTTTGTTTCATCTAGAAACTTGTATGTCCAAAAGGGCATCTTTTCAGGAAACGAGGAACACATGGATTTTTAATCCATGGAGGAAAATCTAATTCTTGAATATGTACTAAAACATGGCCTAGAGATATGTTTTTACCTGACAGCTATGATGGGCTCTCTCCGTTAGACAGAGGCGAAGCCTGCACAACACACACACTTTGTTTATAAAAGTATTTAGTGAAAGCCAATAAAGGAAACAAAGGAAAAGGGCCATCATGCATCATGCTCAGTGCCTTATTGCTTACTTTGTTCTCCAACAAGTAGTTTTGAATTGATGTATTAATCCATCTCTTTATACAGAATGATCAAATAAAAAGTGAAGTGACTGGATTTCAAAAACATTTATTCTCAAATTACCACTCTGTAATTTAAATACTAAATTTATAGTCATAATAAATAATAAAGCCATACTCTACCTCTTCTGCTGAGTGTTTTCTTTTTTCAAATGCGTTTTTGTTTAAGTACATGAACCATAATGAAAACGGTGTGTAGGGTAAATAGAGCTCTGTGTTTATGGAGACACAGGACTCATAATATTTATCTTTTTAAAGCCGCAGTATGTGCTCAATTCACTGCTCATCTCCTGCTGCTTTTCTTGTTCTCTCACCAGAAAAACTGGAAAGTTTTCAGGTTCACATAATTTATTTAACCCCACACACCCCCCCAAAAATGTATTAAACGCTTGTGAACAAAATAAGTGAATTCTTTTCTCACAATATGAAATTTCAAAATTGCATACATCTACTGCATACGTTTAAATGTCCACAGCAGCACTGGTGGTGTCACAATGAAACGCAATGTGATCCATCTGCTATCACACTGTGTACAAATATACTCAATAATGTGATGAAATAGGTAATTCACCCTGTTTAGCATTTATAGGCAGTATATATAAACATTTATTTAATGGTTTACAACGCATTATAATGTTAATGTAAAGATTAATCAATGTATTTGTCAGCAACAATAACTCCTGGTGGAGACGGATGTAGAAACAGATAATGTAGTAAAACACAGTTGTAATAATATAAAATGTCTTTTCAGGAGAAATTATAATTGTTGACAAATACTGCAAATTAAAACATTTAAAAATGTCCTTATATCTGCTTACAACTACATTATAGTATGTTATAACCCATTTATTAAATGTTTATTCTAAAGGATGTATAAAATAGGGTAAAATGTTACCTTGAACGGTTCAGTTTAGCGGGATTTATCCTTACGATAGAGCCGTCTAAAGTCAGGTTTCCATCTAAATGTAGCGCCATTAAAACCGGTTGTGTCTTGAAGGAAACCCACAAATTGCAAAAACTCTCGCAAGACCTATGCTGACCTTAATCATTCGAGGTCAATGCCCAGTCTCGGAACCCAGCGGCTATCTGTCTGACGACAGATAAGCCACTGGGGGCGGGGGGCTGTATATCTGGGGTTCCAGTGCA
>CAKAKQ010028919.1:0-11400 GCA_916700675.1 Helicolenus avius
CGGGAGGCTGAAGCAGAAAAAGCCAACACTAGGATCAGCATTGATTCATGGAGAGACCTTCATCTGGTCAGCTAACATTACTGCCAAGCAGGTGAAATATAGAGTGATATTGTGGTTTTAGCTAACGTGTGTCGCCTCACTGTTTTGAGCGATGCTCGTTCATGTCTATTTAGAGCGAGCAAGTGCGAGCCCAACGCTGACTTTCGCTGACTTAACGGCTACAGGTGTCGCTGTTAACAAGCATTTCTGATTCTTACAAACAATCCCTTTAATAAAGTACCCTAATATATGGTTATATATTATATACATTTTCTTTTTACAATTCCAGGATAGCAAAAGATTCATAAAATTAAAACTATTTACCATCATTCTGGCTTCCAGTGTGATCCAACAAGGGGGAAGACACACCCTTCTCCAAAATGGACGACTCCTGATAAACTTCTCTGCCTTCCCATCAAACAGTCTTCCAAACTCTATATCTAGCTGATATAGGAAACAGCAATAACACGTACATGTGTTAATTATATCTAAAATTACTATTTTCATGTTACATTATTAACCATTTCCAAGTCCCACTTCAACTTCAAAGTTCATATCAGTGAATACCTGAGATAAGTAAATGTGAGTCTTACCAGGTCTTTATAGATGGATACAAGCACCGGCTTAGCCAGTAGTACAGGGTCCGGTGGTGGATGAGGGTCATCTGCAGACAGCTCTGTTTAGGCTACGGCAGAGGAAAAAGGAAAGAGTTTCAATACAAAATGTAATGACAAACTTCAAAAGTCACTTTTCTCCACATGAAAACTAATAACATATTTGGAAAATAATGTAATTTGTAACATACAGGGAATAGGCCTTTTTCATGGTGGCCGTTTAGGGTAAACGCAGACAACAAGAAGGATATTACCACCACTGCAAACATAAACATTGTAATTTATCCCTATTTTTATTTATAAGTAAGTGTATTCCAGATGCTTTAGAATGATAATTCAAATATATATTTAACATTAGAATCTGGGCTTTAAACTCAGACCCAAACAGCAACAGATATGAGACAAAACTAAACTATTGCACAAAGCACCACAGCATTACAATTACAGAGGAAACACTTAACTAGTAACATGTTCAAGTTCTCAAGTTTATAACAAACCGAATGTCATGAAAATAGGTTAAAAATCAATCGAGTTACACAAATGTTGGGGTAACTGCTCCAAAATGGTGGACGGGCAGACGCACGTCAAACAAACAACGGTAACGTTATCTATCAAAGGATCAAAAGCACCGCCACATTTTCCCCATTCCCCACTTCATAAATATTACATCTTTCATCTGGTTCACTTAAAATATTTTTCACACGGTAATAACACGGTAAATCATTCAAGTGTCGCTATACTAAAGTGACTCTGTTACGGCACAAAATGGCGCCAGGATGCTAACGTTAGCTTAGCCAAGGTTAGCTCCGTTTACTGAGCTTAAAACTTAAATTTTCTGCAATGCTAAACGAAGACAACTTCCACCGCCAACAGCTCTACTACTACAGATCGTAACCGTTTGTGTTGTTAAGTGTCAGCTGCTAAAAACAAAAATATACAAACTTAGAGCAGTCTCACCTACGCTCAATGATAAGCGACGTAACTTCACAGTATCAGGCCTCTTTGACGTTGACGTAGTGACGTCAGATAGCGGTCACTATAGCCATCAAACCATGAGGTGACCGGCAGCAACATTTTATTGTTGTAATTTTGTTAGTGATATTGACTGGAAGATGGTTTGGTCCCTACCGCAGAAGTTCCTTCTAACAAATAAGGTAAACGAGGTGTCATTGTGTTGATCTGTGTTGATCCACAGATTCTATCCAGTGAAACATTTCTTGGAGAAGTTAAAGAGTGACATAGATGTAAGTTGTTCCTTCTATGAATCACATCCTGAAACTTGCTCTCATTTATTCTGGTCCTGTAAATATACATGTGAATTGTGGAAAGATGTCAACAATTTTAGAATTGTTAACATTTTCTCAGATATTGCACTGAGTTATAGAGGTATAGATTATATTTGGTATTTGGTTGCTATGATTACCGTGACAAAGACAGTAATGCATCTTTTCTTATTAATTTAATTTTAATTCTCACGAGTTCCACATTCACAAGTGTAAATTTACCCAAAAAAAGCCTAATTTCTTTGTATTTATGAAAGAAATGGAATTATATCCGTCAACAATTTCTTCCTCACATAACAAAAAAGCAATGAAAACAATGCATGTATGCAATATCTTTAATGTTTTTAAGTGAAATTATTGTCATACTCTCCCGTGGTCTTTTTTATTATTATCTACTTATTTATTTATTTCTATTGTGTGTTTTTTTATTTTGTGTTTGTTTTGTTTCATTTCTGTTTTCCTTTTATGTTTGGCACAGCTCATTGTTCATGTTTTCGCTATGCTTCTTTTGTATGTAAATGTTTTTAATGTTTTCTGTTGTTACTATGTATACTGTAATTTTTAAATTAAAAAATTAAAAAAAAATTCTTCACTGGCATCAGCTACTGATGCACTACGCCCTCTGCTGACCATGCCATGCTTAGCAGGAATACACATAACCACACATACAACTACCTCATAGAGAATAATACAGGTAAGTGACACAGCATACCTCATGTTTTTGAGACCTTAGCTTTCACTGAATGCAATAATGTTCAAAATATGTTCAAAAATTAGGGGAGCTAATATTTCTTTGTCAGTTAGCACACCCAGTGCCACACATGCAACACATTATTTGCAGAAATTGACACAAAATGTGTTATTTTGCTATCTACACATTAATTGTGTCAAGAAATGACACATCTTTATTAAGAGTGTAATATCGGCGAAACGTTTAAAAAATGCAGAGTGAAATGTTGCAAATATTCAGAATTCTGCTAACCACAGCCAACTACTCACGGCTGCGGTTAGCAGGCGGCTAAATATTTGCAACATTTTACTCTCCATCTCTGAAACGTTTCGTCGATATTTTAACTCACTAGAGCCTCGAATCATAGTTTGCATTCTCAGATGTATGTGATATCTGGATTCTGGCACCCAAACAACACAGCAAGAAAACATTTTCAATGTGTAACCTTTTGTCCTCTGGTTGTGTTAGCCTCAAGTCAAGGCCTATTGCAAGAGACTGCTACACAGGTTTTGGGAAATGGGGTATGACACATGCGCAGTAAAATCTCATCTACACACGCCGAAATTGAGCCAACAGCACCGCAGCTCCAGTTCCACTGCGCATATGTCATACCCCAGCGCTCAAAAACCGTGTACAAGCCTCTTTCAATAGGTCTTGCCTCAGTCTTTCCTGTTTTTCCTCCAGCTAACACCATGACGTAGTCGTGATGTCACACAAAATGGTCTTTAAAAACATTTTTGTTTAAAACGTCATCTGTAGTTCAAATTAATTTCTGACATCATCAACATTCTAGAATGATAATTGTTAGTTGGCTGTGATCTCACAAACACACATTTCGTGTGCTTGGGAGATCACAGCCAATAGACTAATGTGGACTGTAGACATATACTGTATGTGTGCTCTGGACAACTGGACAAGAAGCAACTTTTGGACCAAACTTCTCCACTGAAATCCAGCTGAAATCACTCTAACAACTGAACTGATCAGAAGAACCTCTGTAGGTGATAACAGGTAAGCCACTATTTTATTTTCTCTCTGAGTCTCTGGGGTCAAGTGAATCTGTAACTTTTGGGCTGGGCGATATTAATTGTAAATGAGAATTGGTTCTCAATTGATTTTATCTGGTTAAATACAGGTCAAATAAATAAATAAATAAATATGGCCAAAATCTTCTATCCCAATATAGGTGATTTAATATCTCAATAACGATATATATCACGATAAAGCACATTTTAGGGTAATTCAAGAAATAAATAGTCTATATATAAAGCCTATTTTTTGTATACTCCTGTGTAAATTAAATACTTGAAAAGTACTGAGTATTTTTTCAGGTAACACTTTATAATAACCATCATTTATAAATGGTAAATTGGCAGTTAATTAAACTTAATAATTGTTTTACTGTTAAAAAGCAATGAAATGATAATTAATGTTTACTAATTATTAGTAATGCTATAATTTCTTCCTTCTGATTAAATTAGTAAAGTATTTATTAACAGTTTATTGTTGCACACATAACATTTTATATAAAGTACTATATTCGTTAATGATTAGCAATTTATTTGTAAACTTTTAAGAATTGGTTTGTAAAATATCTTTAAACATTACATAGATAGATGGGCCAGAAACCAATTATTAACCATTGACAAAGTATTAACTATCTATCTAAATAATATTTATAGATGCTTTACAAAGTATTATTAACCATTTAACAAGGTATTATAATCATCAGTTGCAGCTTTATAATAGCCATTCAAATAATGTTTATAGAAGATTTAAAAAACAATTATTCACCATTAACAAAGTGTTACAAATATTTGGTCCATCTATCTGCAATGTTTAGAGATGTTTTTAAAAAACAATTTCTTCAAGGTTTACAAATAATTTCATAATCATTAACAAATACTTAATATAGTATATGAATGTTATAATGTGTGCAACAATAAACTGTTAAAATAACACCAGTATTAATAACTAATATTTACACATTAGTAAATATTAATAATAATGTCATGGTTTGTTAACAGTAAAATAACTATTAACTCAATTTTAATTAACTATCAATTTACCATTTATAAATGATGGTTATAAAGTGTTACCCAATAGTTTGATTTAAGTACGCTGGGGTATTCCCAAGAGCAGAATTTTTATCGATTCAGATTTTCTGAGAAATTGAAGTTAGTATGTGCTCGTTATTATCCGTTTAGACAACGTAATTGTAAATCATGATATATCAATGCATGATTTAATCACGATACGATTCCATTTAAAGACGTTGGATTATCATATTGAATTATCGCTCAGCCCTCCTTAGTGGAAAGACGAGTGAAATATACAACATTAGTATCTTAGTGTATATTTATAACTGAAGTCTTTTAATTAACACGAAGTCATGGGGGAAGGAACATCAGGTGGCTTCTTGTAAATTACCTCTATAATTAGATATACTTAGATTAATTGTTCACCTGAATTCAAATTGTTCTTTGGTGGCAATCAAAACAAGCTGGAAAAGTCTTTGTCTGTGCAAACACTGGGTAATCTGATTAAAATCATTAAAGTGGGGCTTTAAAATACTAATTAAAACACTTATTGAGGCAGGCAAACATTAAGTTATGGCCATTGGAAATAACATATTCACACTTTGCTTTCAGCTTTATTTGCAGAAATGGCAACTTACATCAGGACATCAATGTTAGACAACTACGAAATCCTTGATGTCCTGGGAGAGGGAAGCTACGGAAGGGTCATAGGATGTTACAAACGGGACACCGACGAAGTTGTGGCTGTGAAATTCTTAAAAAAAACAAGTTTTTCAAAGCACCTCGACCGAAGGGAGGTGAGCTACTTTTTGATGATCTTTTTTTCTTTTTTTTTACTAATGACATTGCTTGAGTCATTATGAATATGTGCAATCACATAAACTGTTGATGACTGTTTCAAACTTGTCATTTATCCCCAGATGTTCATCTTGGAAAAGCTCCGATGTTTGGACCCTGATAAGTCCAGGATCGTCAAATGCCTTGACTGGTACCACGGGAAAAAAACAGCCTACATGGTGTTTGAGATGCTGGACATCAGCCTCCATTGCTTGATGTCTCGGAGAAAATGGGCTCCTTTGCCATTGGATGGCATAAGGACCATCATCAAAGATGTAAGTATACCAGATGGTAGATAGAATTTGAAGCTGTATTGGGTTTCCACACTGGCACATTCTTATTTACATATATTCTCTGACTGACTTCACTTGCAGTTGGCCACAGCATTAGCTGCCATGAGGAGTGTCGGTCTGATCCATACAGATGTGAAGATGGACAACATCATGCTGGTGGATCACGAGACGCAGCCATTCAGGGTGAAGCTCATTGACTTTGGCTTGGCTCTGCAGAAATCCGAAACCTGGCAAGGACAAGTTGTTCAGCCTTTGCTGCACAGGTGAGACCTTTGTATTAGAATTGCTTGGATTCAAGTTTCCTGCCATTTTTTGATATTAATGTACATCACTCTGCTGGAATGTATTTCTAATATTTTCTTCTGTATGTAGTATTTTCCCTTAGAAGGTTTTTTCATTGCTCTTTCTAGAAAGAATGAAACTTGATACCTTAGTTTGGTGCACTCCCAAACTCTTGTCAGAGCTGGAGTCCTTTCAAGTAAACAAAATAATTGTCATAATTTCTTGGCCAAATTTGTTTTACTGTACACCACAGTGCTATATAGCTATTGAGCTTGGAATATGGTCAGAAAACCCCAATATCCCCGGTATCATGTTTCAGCTTTTTAGATAAAGAAACATTTTGCCAAGCCTCGTTGAACAGAGTTGCTTGAAAAGCTTTCTATAAGCACGAGAGAAATCGTTGAATTCAAGGGCCCATGTGGCATCCTTATATTGATACTGTGCACTCTTATTTTGGGGCAATTTATGCAATGGCCAGAGTTGTATTTTTATGCTTTTAAACATGACAGTGTTCTTCATTTTATGTGTTGCTGTTCTTCCACATGCAGGTCTCCTGAAGTCATTCTGGGCTACCCATTCTCTGAGGCCATTGACGTCTGGGCTCTCGGCACAATAATGGCCAAGCTCTCCCTCGGCTTTTCACTTTTCCCGGGGGTTCATGGGTATGATGTGGTAAGTATTATTGCTGGTTCATTTCTATATCTTTCTTAATGTATGTAGTAATATTTCTTTTGACATATACTAATATTAAAAGGTTCGTCATTTTTAATACGTTGGCTTCTTTAAGTGGAGTCGCACCAAACAAAGTGCTAAGAAGACAACTACTCTACAGATAGTGGCTCTGCAAGACTGTGCTTAAGCACATTGCTGCTTTGAGCTAAATGCTAAAATGCTAATGCTTAGCAGGTTTAATGTTTACTATGTTCACCATCTTAGTTAGCGTGTTAGCATGCTAATATTTGCTAACTAGCAAATCCGGTCAATCCGGTAGTTGTTGAGACATTTCCCTCAAAGACAGAAATGTCAGCCTCATGGTGGCGCTAGAGGAAAAGTTAGAGGATCACCAAAGCCGGTAGTGTTCATAGTTTGGGCGGATGTCTACAATAAATTTCATGTTAATCACTCATGTTGAGATATTTCAGACAGGACTAAAGTGGAGGACCGACCGACTGACCGACAGACCAACTGACCGTCAGACAGCCCACCCAACATTGCAATCCCTAAGCCATCGAGCATGGCGTAACATTTATAGAGCAGTCAATAATGATTTATTTCTGTGTTTTGTTTCCAGCTGCGTTACATCATCGATGTTCTGGGTGAAGTTCCGAAGAAACTTCTGAAGGGTGGGAGATGGACGAAGTTCTACTATCATGGATCACCCAATTTCTTCATGAACACGGAATGGACAATTAAGGTATAGTATCACAACCTCCTTTAACTTCACTAGCCAAACATGAACTATCCTGTATAAGAACATTTTCCGTTAGTATAAAAGTGGTAACTCTGATGAAGAGATGAATCAAGTAGATTTTGTCTTCTTTTAGACGCCAGAACAGTTTTCCAAGGAAACCTACCGGAGAACAGAAGAACACAGGGCATACCTGGCTTCCTCTCTGAAAGAGCTGACAGCGGTAGGTTGTCAAGTAGATGCTGCTTGCAGAGGAGCCCACAAAATAAATCTCACAATTTTCATGAGCCAGGAGGGTTATTTTGTCTAATGTTAATTTTTACTCAATTTAGAAGAGCATACTCCGAGGAAACAAGGCAGAAGAGGCTGATAGGAGCGCTTGTTTTGACCTGATAGGCAAAATGCTTCAGATGGATCCCAGGAAGAGGATTACCCCCCAAAAAATCCTGGCACATCCATTCATAACAGGGATCTACGTCAGCAAAAGGTGGTAAGTGTGGCTGTATGATATTAGGCCTCTTCTTGGCACAAAGGTTATCAGACACCGGTAGGCATTGTAGATTATTTTACTGGCTGGTGTAATGTGAATCGTGTGCAATTTGAACATGATAATTAAAGTGTACATTTATCCATTGGCAGCACAATGTCCACAGTCGTTGAGGTCAAAAAGAGCCCTCCAGAGACCAAGGTTGATGTCTGGTACGTGATGATTTATATTTTTGTTTTGGATTGTGTGGTAGTAAGGGCATATTTTTGTACTATCAGTTTGAAACACTTGTTCTCGACTCAGCATGCTTCTGACTCTAAAGGTTTATTTAGCTGTCAGACCCACAACTTAACTGTTTTGGTTCACTCTCATCACTCATAGCATCGTTTTTGACCGCAGCAGGCAGAACTGTACACTACCTGCTCAGTCACACAGTTAGTTGTAGAGTAGAGCAGCTGGTGAACATAGTGGAACATTTAGCTGCTAAGGAGCCCGATATTTCCTCTAGGAGAGTTAAAAGAGAGTAAATATTGGACATACATTCATCAGGTGGACAGAAACACAAGTACAAATGAATGATAATGTTGCTCCATAATGTTGGTTATATTTCTGGGTTTCCGGTGTAGCCAGCGGATATCCAAACCAAGACTTCCTTTTCCGTGCGCTGCTCATTGTTTACTGTCCGATTAGCAACTTCAGACGCGAGACTGGAGCTGAGAGACAACGTGTACGACCGGATTGTTTCACAAGTAGCCAGTTTACAAGCTAATTTTATACCAATAAAAAGCTGAATCATCGTCAAACGATAGCTGGCGGGTTCCCAGATTGCATTTCGGCCAATGGGTTCCGCCTCTTTTGCTCCTCACACGGACTGTTTACCTTCATTCAACCAAAGCCTGCTCGAACGTGATTCGTCAATACTACTCGATTCTACATGTGAATGCAGAATCGATTTATTGAGATTATTGCAGGTTGAGGTAAAAAAAAATTGACACACTTGTACTTAAGTATTTCTATTTTATGCTACTTTATACTTCTATGTCACTACAATTCAGAGGGATACACTTATTTTTATTATGCAAACTCACTGCTAGATGCCGCCAGATCTTACACACTGCACCTTTAACATGTCGTATGAACTTCACAGCTGGACATTTACCGAATGTGGATTTAGCGCAACTTGCTACAATACACAAGTACAAGGAGACTTTTTTTTAGAAGTCCATTTATATTATATACTCATTACCACAACACTTGCAATATGTGAGAATTGGCAGGTAATGGTAACAGTGTCTCAGACGACAAATGGGCAGCATGGCACGAGAACTCGGAGGCCCCCCCTCTCAATCACCTGTAATAGCATTTATTAGGAAATTCCTGCTGTTTGCCAGCAAAATACCCCACAATAGACATATAGCAAATATCCATTCTCCTCATTGAACTATTATAGGTGCTATCAAAAGAAGTAACAGCAGGCACGCCCTTGCCATCAAAAAGATAATGTCCCTATTTCCCTCAAATCTGGACAGGCAATGCTTTTTTGTTCTATTATGGACCAACAATGACTCTGTGCATGTGTGTGTTTATATAGTTCCCAGGCTGTGGAGAAGAAATCCCACTCTCCAAGGGTTGAGGATTCGAACTCTCTAAAGGATGAGAAATGCAACTCTCCAAAGGATGAGGAATACAACTCTCCAAAGGATGAGAAATGCAACTCTCCAAAGGATGAGGAATATAACTCTCCAAAGGATGAGGATGCTGGAGACTCAAAATTGGTCAATAACTCGACTGTTAGCATCCTCTCTAGTAACAAAGACAGCCCACCTGAGGACTTGGACAGGGTGATCATCCCATTGGCTCCTCAAAACAGACCAGAATGCTCTCACACACCTGGTAGGAAATATTCACCTCCACCCCTCGTTCCACTCTCCATTTACAGTAATTCCTTCATGATTCATGACTTCACGATTAAAACACCGACTATACTTGTAATTTGCAGAGGTCTTTCAGCCCAAGACGAAGATGAAGACGAGAATCCGAAGATTCTTGTCCACCTTGAAGAGGAACTTTTTCTGCTGCTTCTCTGCGAACAGCGATGAATGAAGCACTGAGTCCCCCGATAAGAGTCACTGACCGGTGAACGGCTGAGACCAAAGGGGACCATCAGTCACTGACCGGTGAACGGCTGAGACCAAAGGGGACCATGAGTCACTGACCGGTGAACGGCTGAGACCAAAGGGGACCATAAACGCCTGTCATAGAAGAACTCCTACTCCTACTAAGGTATGCAAACTAGAATGAGTACAACATTACACGTGAAGCTGTATTTGAAAGTTGTGCTGCATTTTTTGACTAATTTAAAAACGTTAATGCCATGTCTATGAATCAACTGTCATTGATGACACCAACATTTCCACAACCTTTTCTCAACAGCCTTCCAAAATATAGTCCAGGAAGAAAGCTACTACCAGAAGCTACACGTCTGTGCCTTGGAGTCACAATAATCAAGGCCTATTGAAGGAGGCTGGGACACGGGCAGACACGGGTCTTGGGGTATAACACACGCACAGTGTAACTGAAGCTGCGGTCGTGCGTTGCGATTGGTTCAATTTCAGCGAGTGCAGACCAGATTTTACTGCGCATGTGTTGTACCCCAAAGATATGACGCGGTGATGACGCGTGACCCAGCCTCCTTCAATAGGCCTTGACAATAATCAGACTGGTTAGCCATTTTTCCTGAAGAACCACTCCACAACCACTCCATCCGACACATATTATCCGTCTGTCCGTCCTGGAAGAGGGATCCCTCCTCTGTTGCTCTTCCTGAGGTTTCTTCCATTTTGACCCTGTCAAAAGGGTTTTTCTGGTTGAGTTTTTCCTCATCCGATGAGAGGGTCGTACTGTAAAGGACAAAGGGTGTCTTTTGCTGTACAGATTGTAAAGCCCCCTGAAACAAGTGATTTGTCTTATGTGGCTATACAAATGAAATTGACTTGAATAAGAGCCTGTGGTTTCGGTAATCGCTGGAGAGTAGAGTGTGGGAGCATTGGCTGGTGGCTGGTGAAAGGCCGCCGATACGATACTTTCACGCTACCTCTTGCTGACAAACTTCAAAGTCAGCTACAACAGCATGGAGTTGAGTGAGGAGTGATAAAGGAAAGGGAAGGCTAGTGGGAGTAGGAGGAATAAACAGGATAAATAAATAAATATCTTTATAAAAATAACCACATGGTAAACCTATTTTTGTAAACGCCTGTGTGCATTAAACTTGACAAATGAAAAGCACAGAGTATTTTTTCATTTTAAGAACTTGAGTGCAAAATAAACATAACAGTTTTAAGTGAAATTATAGAAAAAAATAAAATAAATGTAAGCTATATTGAAATAG
>CAKAKQ010028920.1:0-12820 GCA_916700675.1 Helicolenus avius
CTATTTTTTTTATTATTATTGTAAAGTGTATTGAATGTAACTACCCTCGTCTGCTATGGAAGTTTTTATTCGACTTATTTCTTATTTTTATTGGCTTATTGCTGTGGTACCATTTGGACAAAATTACGTAAACAAACGGGAGGGAAGTTGCAAATGTCACGTGGCCAGTAAATGCACAGGAAGCATCTGCAAATGCACAAATATCATTTCACCTGTAAAATTGATGCATAAATGCTTATATATCACTTTACATGCAAACCTATAACATTTTTATGTGGAATTAAAATACGTATTTACAGAGTAAGTTATATGTATTTGCAAATCTCCCTGTATTTTTGTGTATGTGACTTTACACAACACAAATACAAAAATACATTTGTGGGTAGTGAAATATTTGTAAATCATGGTACACATTTGTGAATTGTCTTCTGTGGATTACAACTATTATCTACAGATCTGCTGTGGTAGGCCTACCAATCGGACAAAATTCTGTAAACAAACAGGAGGAAAGTCTTAAAATATGTAACTACATGTGACTTTGCATAACACAAATACAAAAATACATATTTGTGGAATGTCTTCTGTGGATTACAACTAATAAAGTCCAATAAAAACTCTGCTAAATCCCACAAATACCTGTAAAATATACACGGACATGACCTCAGTGTTCTCCAGTAGCTATCCCTGAATACATTTTTTATCCAATTATATTTATATTCATATCAGTATCTGCCTCAACAATCATTTGAGGTTTCTTATCAGGTCAATTTTATCTTTATAAATCCTCTAATGTGTTTATTTTTGTCTTCTACACAGCCAGCAAGAACATCATCTTCTGAGGTTTTATGGCAGGTGGTGTCTCGTCTGCCATCTTTGTTATACTGAAGAAACAACTTGAACTGTAACTTCTAGACACATAAAGGATGTTTCATCTTCATTGAGCAGAAGATGGCATATTTTTCATTCAACAGAGAATTCATGAGGGAATTAGAAATGTCTTAAAAACTGCAGTAAGTGTTTGTTTGGCTTGGAGTTATAGTTGTTGAGGAAAAACCAGCTGCTAGCAAGCTAACAAGCTAGCGCTAACGATTTAAAGTTCGTCATAATAAAGTCATAATATTACGAGAATAAAGTCGTAATATTACGAGAATAAAGTCATAATATTACGAGGATAAAGTCATAATATTACGAGAATAAAGTCATAATATTACGAGAATAAAGTCATAATATTACGAGGATAAAGTCATAATATTATGAGGATAAAGTCAAGTTTAAGAGAAAAAAGTCATAATATTACGAGAATAAAGTCATAATATTACGAGAATAAAGTCATAAATTTAAGAGAAAAAAAGTTATAATATTATGAAGATAAAGTCATATTACGAGGATAAAGTCATAATATTACGAGAATAAAGTCATAATATTATGAGGATAAAGTCATAATATTACGAGAATAAAGTCATAATATTACGAGAATAAAGTCATAATGTTACGAGAATAAAGTCATAATATTACGAGAATAAAGTCATAATATTATGAGGATAAAGTCATAATAGTACGAGAATAAAGTCATAATATTACGAGGATAAAGTCATAATAGTATGAGAATAAAGTCATAAGTTTAAGAGAAAATCGTTATATTACGAGAATAAAGTCATAATATTACGAGGATGAAGTCATAATATTACGAGAATGAAGTCATAATATTATGAGGATAAAGTCATAAGTTTAAGAGAAAAAAGTCGTGGTATTATGAGAATAAAGTCATTACATTATAAAGTAGTAATATTACAAGTTATTTTCTTTTTTTTCTCGTAAAGTTATGACTTTATTCTCGTAAAGTTATGACTTTATTCTCTTAATATTACGACTTTATTCTCGTAATATCAAGACTTTTTTTCTCATAATATTATGACTTTATTCTCGTAATATTAAGACTTTTGTTCTCGTAAACTTATGGCTTTATTATAATAATATTACAACTTTATTCTAGTAATAGTCTATAACTTTATTCTGTAAATCTCAGATGTTTTTCCCCTCAATGTGGCCCTAACACTCCTTAGCACATTTGCTCTTTGGCCCTCAATGCATTAGACTTATATACTACATACTTAGACTATAAACTGTGTTACTTTCATCACAATGCTCAAATGTATTGCGGCTCCTGACAGATTTTATCATTTATTTTTTTGCCTAAAATGTCTCTTTAGATGGTAAAGGTTACTGAAAGCGTAACTGAAAGCGTAGACTTTAGCGTAGCCACTGTTTGCCTCCATAATTAAAGACTTAATGGTTTACCCTGTTTTAATTAGTATTACATCACTGCTTGTAAGCTTCTCGAAAGAAAAAAAACAGGATTCAATTCAGATAATATTGGCATCATTTGTGCTCTTCAAACAGGAGGAGAAGCTGTGCGCCAAAAGTAAACTGCGCAAAGTGTCTGGACGGTGCGTCGTGACTGAACGAGAACGAGAGAGCACCACCACCACTATACTATACGTCCTCTGCTATACAGCTGATCTCTCTCTCGATCTCCTAAATGCGGCATCTATCTTCATCCTGATGCGCCTGCTCCTCCTCCTCCTCCTCTCCCTCCTGGAACAGCAGAAACAGGTAGGACACGCTTCCCATTTGGGGGGAAAATATCACCCACATATCCAGGTAGTGGGAGGCTAAGGAGGGGGGAGATGTCTAGTTTCTTTTGCCGTTTTAGTTAGTCCTTGTCATGGTTGTTAGGAGATGATGGGAGATGCTGCCTGGCCGCATCCGTAGTGAGATGCGTCGGCAGGAATGACACACTGTTGCTACCCATCCTGTCTGCTGTGTCTTTGCCACAGAGACGTGCATTCTGCCGCAGGTATGCAGAGGAACAGAGGGGGTGGATCATGCAACCAATTACTTTACTATTTTACCCACTTTCTATTTTCTATATGCTGCACATGCAACACGGTGCATGTTATTTCTTCATGTTATACCGTTTTGAAGACATAATGTTCGATGATATAACAGAGCGACCTATTTTCAGTTCTTTATACTTTCCACTGAGAGCAGCAAAGTAGCCCCAGTTTGTGTGCCTCTTATGTGTTATACCATTGGATTTGAGTCACAGAGCTAAGCATCTGATTCTTTCCAGCTATTTTGAAGGTATTTCCAGAATCCTAAAAAAAAATCTCTTCTAATCCATCTGTAGCATGAGAACAAATATTTTTTACCTGGTTACCCAAGTTTTGCCTCTTTTTTCCTTATAAATAAACAAAGTTGCTGGTTGCTGAAAATGACTTATGTTCTTACTCAATTTGTAGAACTTGAACCCATTTATTATTATTTTTTTTAAAGTTATTATAAGTTATATTGGTATATATTGATGTTTCTGTCCAGTGTTTTATATTTTCATTAAAAAAAACACATTAACACATAAGGATATATGTCATCTCCAGCTACCTGCATTAAGATATACGTAATTTTACAAGAAAAAAGTCGTAATATTACGAGAATAAAGTCGTAATTTTACGAGAAAAAAAGTCGTAATATTACGAGAATAAAGTCGTAATTTTACCAGAAAAAAGTCATAATATTATGAGAATAAAATTGTAATTTTACGAGAAAAAAAGTCGTAATATTACGAGAATAAAGTCGTAATTTTACGAGAAAAAAAGTCGTAATATTACGAGAATAAAGTCGTAATTTTACAAGAAAAAAGTCGTAATATTACGAGAATAAAGTCGTAATTTTACGAGAAAAAAGTCGTAATATTACGAGAATAAAGTCGTAATTTTACGAGAGAAAAAAGTCGTAATATTACGAGAAAAAAAGTCGTAATATTACGAGAATAAAAGTCACATTACGAGAATAAAATCATAATTTTACAAGAAAAAAAGTTGTGGTATTACGAGAATAAAGTCATAGATTTTGAAGACATAATGTTCGATGATATAACAGAGCGACCTATTTTCAGTTCTTTATACTTTCCACTGAGAGCAGCAAAGTAGCCCCAGTTTGTGTGCCTCTTATGTGTTATACCATTGGATTTGAGTCACAGAGCTAAGCAGCATTCTTTCCTGCTATTTTGTCATATGTGTCATCTCCAGCTACCTGGATAGGTATACCTGCATTAGGATATACAGTCACAACTTGAGAAACTAGTTAAAAATCATTCTTTTTGTGCAACCTTCCAGGTTTTTCATAGACGGCAGGTAATTTTTTTCTCAGAAAATTGCTTGCGTAGTTGTGTGACTCGAATGTAATAGTAATACACCAGAGGCACAACTGGGGTCAACTTAAAGTAGCCCAACTGAAGATATGATCAGGGATACAATGGATGTTTACCTGTCTTTTTGGCTGACATTCATTTTATTTATTGTAAGTGATAAGTTATATTTCTAGTTTACGTTAACTGTATAGTTATGATGATTGTTGTAGACTTTCTGACTTCACCACCACTGGAATTAAAAGCCCCTGGCATTATTATATCGCAGATGTAACCGTTGTCACCAGTTGTGGCTCAGTACTTGTGCTTTTTGCCATGTGCAAGGTTAATACTTGCAGTTGTCAGCAGTCCTAGTGTCCAAGGTGAACCAATGCAAATCAAGACGACGCACTCCACATTAATGACACCTACTGTAAACAGAGCCTGCATACAAAGAAGAAATACGTTTGTCTCAAACATAATTTACAGGGTGTCTTCTTCTAGTTGCAGTAGATTGTACACTTTGTTGAGATTTAGGATGTTGCAGTGTTTCACTTGAAGCCCCCGTTACAACAAATACACCTTTAGGGTTTCTAGTGTTTGTTTGGCTCCTCATCTTTACGAGCAAATGGCCTTGAATGATGCCAGTTATTTCATTCTAACAAAACTCTACTGAGGTGATCACAGGAAGGACTGATCCGCCCCGGGACTGAGAAAAGATATTGTGTACTCACCGCCCAATCAGTGGGTAGCATCCTCCCTCCTATTAAACCCGAGTACATGCGTTGCTCGTCTCCCTTGAAACTCCGCAATAACAGCCAGGACCAACAGTGATGGTGTTTTACCCTATGACATGTTTTACCCTATTCACCTGGGGCGTCTCGCCTTAAGTAAAGGGAATACTGTAAACCAAAATCTGAGTTTGAAAGGCAGACTGACATCCTCATTAATCTTCTTCACAAACACTAGCTCCGTTACTACCGCTCCTCTGACACTGTCAATTAATAATGTGTAGACTTTGTTTGTTTGTGTTTGCAACATAGTAAGAGGTAACATCTTATTGCTACAATTACGAGTGTCTTGTGTAGTTCCTAAGTGAAGGTTGGTTGAGCGATTGATCCAGCTGTAGAAATTGGGGCCAGAAGTAGACGCTCCAGTCAATTCAGCAATTAGGTAAATCTGTTTTTTAAAAAATATTTTTATGATGTTTACACAAGCATCTGCACATTAAACACGTGATTAACCAATAAAATCATGAATTCTAATGAGCCATTTAGAACAGTTAATTACTGCTGCAGATTCAGTGTCGTTTGCACATCATGGCACCGTGTTAGAATTGATTTAACCATTGATTTAACCATGACCAATTCTCACTGCAACAACCAAAAACACCATTGCAGGCATTATGGACCTCACAGAATCTCTGGACAGATGGATGCAAAATCAGTCTCTGATTATTTTCCTTGTGTGTTTTTCTCTCTGTTCCGTTCTCTCTCTCCTCCATCCTCCTCCTCCTCTCTCCATCTCGCTCAGTAGCTTGATTGAATGCATGTTTTCCATGGTGTCATCTCACAGTGATAAATGGCATCTTTGTTTTGGCTGTCCAGATGTGCCAATTAAAAATTCAAGATCACAGCTAGTTCATATCTGTTTATAAATCTTTTTAGTGTTCGGTTTTTATAATAAAATACGGTATTCACACGTCAGATTCCACTTTATGTAATCTAAAATCATCTTTATAGCACTGGATATGCAAATTTTAAGTTGTTTACCATGAAGCAGCTTCTGTCTCTTATTCTGTATTTGTACAATTTTGACATTAACTACTAATTGAATTTGTCTCAATAGTGTGGCCAGGATTTTCTCACATACAGTGAGGCAGAGTGGATGAATGCAGCCATTCTCCTGTGAAGGACACATTTTTTAAATTAACAACACACCTAAGCCGAACAACTGTTATGCGTTTGGTTTCATCATTTTGATGTTGGCAGTAGTGCCTCTAAAACATTTGGCTGTTCAACTTGTAAACTGAATGCTGTTATGCCAATAGCCATCCAGGAAGACTGATAGCGCTGCTTGTCAAACAGTGCCCTTCACATACTTTGGAGTAGTGCATTTAATTGTTCCAGTTGTACCAGATTGCACTACACCCATACATAAACAGCCACTTTTTTAAATTACCCAATTTAGCTTTGTGCTACTGTTTACCTTATTATGTAAGGAATGTCTAATTATGACATTGTTGGCCATGCTGGGTCAGCTCGCCCTGTTTCTGAGTCTTGGCAAAAGTGGACTTTCAGCATTCGCAGTTAAATAATCTAGACTCGCACATTAGAGAGCTTACAGTGGGCTGTTTGTGTTGGGTGCATTCAGGTCAAACCTTTTGCTCAACAAAGCCTTCAGTGAGTCTAAATGGAACTCGCAGGATTTCATTTTCGAGGAATTGCGCTTTACAACAATGTAAGTGACAAACTTGTAGATGACTAACTTGTAAGGGAATACACATCTGCCTATATATTACTTTCAAATGCCTTTAGTATCATATGTTTCTGTATATGATTTAAACATGCATTGTTTTTAGGATTTTTCATGCTCCTACCTCCTAGGCTTAAAATTCCTGCCACGTATGAGGCACAGCAGGTACCTCCTGAGTGGTCACCTAAGTTCCTTCCTGCTGACTTGCTGTTCTGTGTTGCACTCCCACGTAATTCACTGTGCATATCTGTGTGGCATTAGAAAAGAGTGGGAGTTTGAAGTTGCGTGGTGGGGAGTGCACATCGTGTTTGTGGAAGGGATAGCCAATGGCTAATTGCTCAGTGGCAGGAACGAATTGAATCACTCAAAATAGAGCATGTCAGGCAAAAAATGTGGTCGTTATTTTAGAGTATGATAGACAAATTAGGCCCAGAAAAGAAAGGGTGAAACCACCTCCTCTGAGACGCTGTTGGATTTTTGTTTGTTTTGTGGAACCGATCTGTGTGGGATAACGTTTTTCTTGCTAGGATAGTTGAACTCAAAGATGTGGATGTACTGTAAATGCCAGTATCACAGAAGAGACAGTCATAGAAGCAATTGGTGGAACTAAAGTGAGACATTAAGTAACATGTATTGATAAACTAGTTTAATGAACTGAAATTATCCTGTTTTTTTCCCCATTCTGTATGTCTACTTTGAGATTAATATGGTTCCCTATTTTGGTGCAAATCCATTATAATGCCAATTCCCAAGTCCCCAAATATGATCCAAGAAACAAACTCTACTCCAGAATTCTCAATGAACTCACATTATTACTATTGTTTGGGAACATCTGGACAGTTGGCAGATGAGCAAAATGGAAAAACATGTTGCATGTTCAATTTGTTTGTAATGAAGCCGTGTCTTGTGAGCTAAAATTGTCCTCCCAAGAAAAACACCAGCATCAGTCGTCGTTTCAGCAAATACCCTAAAACAACATATATTTACGTTCAAGTAACAAAGCCCTCCAGGAGCCATATGAATTATGACTGGTGTCCATATGGGAGCAAAAGAGGATATCGTGTAATGTTCTTGTAGAGCCACAAAGTCCGCCGAGAGAGGAGGTCAACGTGGTAGAATGGGTCAACGAAATGTTGGGCGACCACTGTTTGCTTCCTGTTTCCTCTGGATTCAGCTTGTAGTGCATTTTTACAACTTTTAGGACCTAATGATTTTAATAAGGGCTATTCAAGTGTTCGTACTTGGTAGGCGATTTACCTAAAAAATTAATTCTGCTCAGTTACAGACGTCTCTTTCCCCTGTCGGCGATTCTTTCACAACAATGACCGGCTCGCTGTACATTATCCCTTACCTATCGTTTATTCATGCATTTTCATTCATGAATAAAAAGTTGTTTAACAAATTAAACAGCTGTAACTTTCTGGCAGCAATTACAGTTTACAATTTTACAGGGAGGCAAATATATGGTATGCACAATCTCAGTAAATAAGAAGTTCAGGACGGAAATTTGATCCCATTAATTAACTTTTCTTGTACCGACGTGTTTTGGAAATCTGTCTTCTTCAACGTGAGTAAACTTTTTTTTTGTGTATAGCACACTGAAAAAAGAAAGCCCCCAGTGTGGGACGTCAAGAAAGCTTTGGACAATGAGAAAGTCAGGATGTCATATCCACGGTTAAAAAGTGAGTTGTCAAAATGTAAAGTAGAAAAAAATGTCATCTTTCCGGTGAATTGAGCACTGGTTGCTCAAGAGCTGGTTTGCCAACATCTGGACTGAATGGGCCTTCAGAATTTCCACAATGGTGTTTTGGCATCATATGGTACTTTTAATCTTAAAGATGCGTTGACACAGCAAGGTTTGAGGATTAACTGTCTGCTGTCCACCACGTTATAGATGGAGGTCATTCGCTGTTAGGGACAGCTGTGGATGCTGTTATTGGTAGCTGAACTAGAGGTCATTAATGTCTGCAGTATGAACTGGGATTGGTATATGGGATTTTATATGGCATTGGCAGTATCACGTTCATAATAAAGACATATATGAAATGGTTTTGGGTCAGTGTTGTGCTGCAGGTCATGGGGTTAACATATTAAAGACTGTTTAGTAGGACTGGAGGCGTGAAGAACCTTGATGTCTTGCAAAAACATCAGCAGTCCCGAATGAAACAACATTGTGCTCTGGGGGTGTGCATTGATGTTCACGGTAATATTCTGTACAACAGTAAGGTCATACAGGAGTCACAGTCATTTGTCATTGTGTGGAATTGTTGTGACATTGAAGTTGTCCTTGTGTTGTATGTCACGAGCTGTTCTTACGCACACATTGTAGCCATCACGGCAGTACCGCTTTTAAAATGTTGATGCATCGCTACTGTGTGGTTGCTTCTATAATAATGATGTAACAATAAATACTGGTTGCAGAGCATGTTTATGCTCATATAGTTTCTTATCTTAAATTGCATCAAGCCCAGTTGATGGACCATTGCTCACTGAGTGACACAGACTCTCTAAATACCACTAAAGCTGTGCAACAGGATTCCTGCAGTGTGAAAGGGATTCGGAAATCCATCTGTGCTCACAGTGCTCCTTGGCGATCATGTTTCTGTTGTATCTTTGTTCTCTTTCTCTCTCCATGTCTGTCTTTGTTTCCACCACTCTTCATCAATTAGCCATCAATACTAGTTCTCATTAATAATATAACTACAAACCCATGTAAGAAAACAAGCTTGTGCATTGTCTTTTCGAATTTGAACAAAAAAACAAGCTCACATTTTTTTGTGATTTTTGTAGAAATGCTACTTTTAATCTATTCTTCCCTCTCATGCACCTGTCTCATGAAATAGACGTGCAGCGTGTTCTTCTGGTTTGACATTTGTAGAAATGTCATTCGTAAAAATAAGTATTTTAAGCATTTCTCTCTCTTATTTATGGAGCTGTAAACTTTAATGAGGGTTGTCCCGATAACATCTTTGGGATTGGATAATCCTGCTGTTTTTTGTTTCTTGTGAGGGTAGTTACCATTTTGAATTGCAACAAAACTGCAACACTGCTAGCATCACCTTCTGGTGCACATGCTGTGATATTGTCCTACTTGTTATTTATGTTGTGAGCCCGTGCTCAGAATTTAATTTGATAAATACCAACTTCGTAGCTTAGTTTTTTATTTCCTTCTCATATTGCAGCATATTGGATTTTAAACTAAACAATGGTTTCATTTACACTCAATTTAAGTGTATTTTATTCTGATTAAATCCAGAAGCACTTCTGTTTACACACAGCCACATCCCTGTCTCACCTGCAACTGGTCCAAAACGCAGCAGCCAGGCTCCTGTCAGGTACCCAAAGAGGGACCATATTACCCCTATTCTGGTCTCTCTCCACTGGCTGCCAGTACAGTTCAGAATTGATTTTTAAGGTTCTCCTGTTTGTCTATAATTGGCTGGCCCCTTCCTATATCGCAGACTTCCTAACCCCCTTAGTAGGACTGGCTGATAAAACAATCTTGAACATTTTCACAATAAAATCTTCCACAATAACAATGATAAATTGATGAGATTTATTTTCGATAAAGCCTACACCGTTGGCTGTAAAACGGTGGATAAAATGTTTTGAGCATCACAACCCTCGTTGTAAATACTCGTTCCACTATCAGCATTTCATCAATTTGGTCCAATAACATTTGGGAAGTCAAGAAGAGCCGCACAATTTAATTATTTTATCCCTATTCAAGTTATAGGGCTAACAGGAAGTCAGCCAGCTCGGCCGACGAAGTTTCTGGTGCGCATGCTCAAAAGTAGCGTGCAGCAGTGAGATGGCCAACAATAAGTGTTGTACTGTCCATATCAACCCTCAATGACCCGACCCATTCTGATAATAAATGATGGTACATTATAAACCATAATTAACCTTCTATTTTCTTTAGGGTTCTGTCCTATGGTGAATACTCTTAAAATTGTGAACCTTGAGTATACTTTTTATCTACAAAAGGGTGGCTCTGCAGAAAAGGTTTGGGAACCACTGCCCTCGACTGTGGAACAGCCTCCGCTGTTTAAATGTGCTTTATAGGTACATTTGATTGATTGATTGATTGATATGCATCTCTATTGGCCAAATCACAAACCTGATTGCAATTTGCCTTGGTTTTCCCGGGCTACATGCAAGTCAGGGTCATTCCTACTCCAGTCCGTAGGTTGGTGGTAATGCACCTGACTATTTTCTTAAATTACTTTTAAAAGTTGTTTGAATGTGTTAGATTTCATATTCTTTTTACACATTATCCCCATTGTAGGGCAATTCATCAGGACAATAATCATTAACATGCATAAAAGGCTACCAAAAAGGTTTTCTTTTTATAGTCGAACAGTAGAATTTTCTTGACTAGCAGCCAATCCCCTGACCTCAATCCAACTGAGAATGTTTCATTTGCAAGAAAACCAGACTGAAATCAACCCCCTGCCAAACAAGCAAAAAAAGTGAAGATAAGTGCAGTACAGGCTTGGCACAGCATCACCAGGGAAGATACCAAGTGTTGCCAGATGTCTACGGGTTGTAGATTTCAGGCAGGATTTGCAACCAAATATGCAGAGGCTGAATACAAAGGATTTGCAACCAAATATTAAATATGATGACTTTAAGTTTATGTTAACTTGTTACTCTCTGTCCCCTAAAATCGGGAGCCTATATAGTTAAAGGACTACAATTCCTACACTGTTATTCTGATGTGGATTTCAACACCCTCAAATTGAACCTTAGAGTCAGTAACCTCATAGTAATTATTTCATTTCAAATCAATTCAATAGAGTAAAGAGACAATACAACATAACCTTTCACTGTTCCAGTAGCACTGTGCAGTACATAACCTCTCAGAGAGAGGATGTTCGAACGTTGCCATTGCATGTGACACTCAACACTTGTTTTGTCGGATTAAGTAAAACACCTAGTAGCACTTGCTGTCAGTATGAGCTCATTTTATGAAAAGTGTCGGGGTTTGTTTGGTAGACAACACACAAAAATACATTCAAATACCCAATTCACACATAATAATTGTCATCCTTGCACATACAAACACTGTGATCGTGGAGCGAAAAACCTAACCGGCAAATGTTCAAAGTTAGATCAAAGTGGTGTCATGGTTTTATAAAGATGGTACACTATTTGTGGATCACTGTATCCCAACAGATTTTTTGGCTTTGTAAGCTCTTTCCTCACTTCTACTAAAGTTCACTTGTAAAGTTTAATTGGCTGCAGCGGCTGCTGCAGGACTACCAGTAAATAGATGCATGATGATGGGTACCACTGGAAGCAGTTTACTGTAACAGCCTTTAACCAACTTTGAGCAGACAAATCATTTTCTTCACTGCCTTTTGATATCCTGTAGGCAACATGCGATTTTACTTCTGCCCCCGTTTCACTGATGTTCTGTCCTGATAAACTAATGAGCTAAACCTTTTTGGAGTGTTTTCTGGCTGTAGGGATCTGATCACATGTCAAGACATCTCAGTGTCTGTATGAGTTAGTGTATTTGCATGTGTACACATCTTTTCACTGTACTTAGTAGGCTTGCCGCAGTAGTCGGTGTTACACGGTGGTCGGGCATACACCGATTACATTACTTGCCCACCGCCCTCACCGTCATTTCACTTGTTTTTATAGAAATAAAACCCATTTAGTTCATTTTGGCGTATCAGCAGCGTGTTATCAATACATAGTCGGACGACGGATGCTACAATCTGAAAGTGAAAGTCAAGTCAAGTCAATTTTATTTGACCCTCTGTCCTTTACAGTACGACCCTCTCATCGGATAAGAATAAACTTAACCAAAGAAAACCCTTTTAACGGAGAAAAATATGGAAGAAACCTCAGGAAGAGCAACAGAGGAGGGATCCCTCTTCCAGGATGGACAGACGTGCAATGAATGTCGTGTGTACAGAGTAACAGCAAAATGAAAATACAACATAGACAATCCATATGACAAAAAATACTAAATATAATGTGAACATATGTGAGAAGGTGGATCCGGGAGGATGTCAAGCAGCTTCCCGGCGTCGCCAAACAGGTAGAGCCAGAGCAACACGACTTCCTCTCCACGTCAACCACATAGATTCTGAGCAACGCCAGATAGATAGAGCCAAAGCAACACGACCTCCTCTCCATGCAAAC
>CAKAKQ010028921.1:0-10534 GCA_916700675.1 Helicolenus avius
CTTGCCTTCAGTCACACACCGCTCGCTATTTCGCTCCACTCTTACGTGCATGCGCGCACACTACACACTGCAGAAGACTTAGTTTAGCTCTGAGAATATCTAGTGAATGTACAGTGGACATTTATGCAGAAATAACTGCTGAAGCTCCTCCAGACCAACAGAGATTTCCCGTGTCTTGTGAAGCTACGCAACGAGAAACGTTATCGTCTCCGAGTGACGGTGTCTCCCCTGTTCTCTCCAGCCACGGTCGGGAGGCTATGGCAGGAAAATCCAACACTAGGATCAGCATTGATTCACGGAGAGACCTTCGCCTGGTCAGCTAACATTACTGCAACGCAGGTGAAATATAGAGTGATATTGTGGTTTTAGCTGACGTGTGTCGCCTCACTGTTTTGAGCGATGCTCGTTCATGTCTATTTAGAGCAAACACAAGCTCGAGCCCAACGCTCGAGCTTGACTTAACGGCCACAGGCGTCGCTGTTAACAAGCAATTCTGATTCTTACAAACATTCCCTTAAACTAACAATTGTTTACTTACACATCCCACAGATGTGGAGCAACATTAGCATCCATTTGGAGTCCTGATTCTGGCCACCTGAATACTCTTGTTTAGGTCTCCTCTCCACCAAAGAGCTTTGTCTTTAGGCTCTTTAGTTAAGCTAAATGCTCCACTATATGTTCACCAGCTAGAAGCTAACTACTGTCATGTGGTGCTTTAGCGTAATGTTGCAAATAATGGGGGTCAACTTAATGACCTACGATAACGTTACATCTTAGGACGGCCTTGTATCAGGGCTAAAGACTGCTGTTACCTTGTTTACCAGGGACTGACATTCATTTAACACATTTAGAAAGCCACAACGTCAATTTACAGAGTGACTTTATTAGTCCTAACATGACTAACAGATAAATAACGTGGTTTAAGTCGAACTTAAGTCACAAAGGTGGTGAGACTAAAACCTTTTTCAGCTGCTAACGTTATTGCTCCAAAGTTGGCCGTTAGCAGTTAGCCGTTACTGCGCTAACAACGCGTTGCCTAGTAACTTTAACGTTAGCTAAGACGTTGGAGATTTAAAATAACGGTTTAACCATTAGCTCCTGTTGCCAACGGCTACAGCTAACCGTTAACGGTTACACTAACTGTTAACGGTTACTCTAACTTGTTAGTGTGTTGTAGAAGCAGATCAACTGTCTATATTATGGGGAACTAGCTTTAGCTCTCTCGTCGACCTTACCTTTCTTCAGTTCGTTGATCCAAACGTTGACAATGGTCCTCGAGTGTTTTCTATGATGAATGAGCCACAGAGACAACGTCTGCACACTTTGCTGTGAGTTACTGAGCTCGGATAGTTTCTTCTCTAAAGCCGCCTCAGAGAAAGCTGACATCTTGGACGAGATACGAGGAGAGGACGAGCTACTAGTAGAGAGAGAGGCAGCTTTAAGGTTTCTCCCAGATGTGTTATCTACAGCTAGTTAGCCAGTCACCACAGGGATTTTAGCCATCCGAAATCAAATGTCACATGCTAGCTTCCCCTATGTAAAGACTAACTAGCTACCGTCCTCCCTGTGCTGTTTAGAGGTAGCTGCCTTGCTCCAGTTTGCCTTGCAGGTTTAGCTCAAGGGGGCAGCAAACCATAGAAGTCTGCAGGAGCTGCTTCCGGTGGTGCGTTCAAAGTCAGATAGAATTTACAGACAGGATTATGAACATCCACCTGGCAGCTCTCTATGACTGAGCATTCACGCTGCAGTGTGTAGAAATGGAGCAAATGTGATTTAAAAAAAGTTATTTTTATAAAACTGTCACTATATCCTGACAGTAGTGCATGAGACAGGTAATCTGAAAAACAAATCATGTGCCTCTGTGTCCTCTGGTGCTCCTAATGGCATCTGAAAGACTTCACAGACCGGAGGAAAATCAGAGCCGAGCTGGAGCCTTGCCGTCTCTGAGCAGCTGTCAATCACTTGCAAACTCCAATCAAACGGTTAAATTGTACTCTGTACTTGTGTATACATTTTCTTTTTAATGTGAAAACTAATAAACAAAGTGTGAAAAAAAAGTTAATTGTACTCGACCAAAGAAACCTTGTCTGATAAATTAAACAAAATTGCTTTTGCATCGTTTGTGTGTTTATTGTGGGGCTATGGCTTTACAGCACACTGTACTGGTGACGGAGTTTGTGGTTTCCTCTCATGTCTGAGGACAAAATTCCTTGTTGAACTTGACTTGAGGTTTTGCAGACAAACACACTGAGGCTCAAATCTCTCCAACAGTGAACTTTCTCCACCCTACATAATGTGAACTTTAATTTCAACATTCAAATATTTCAAATCAAGAGACTGTAAATCCATATGCGCCCTTCATATCGCTTATTGCCCTAATTCAATAAGCAATGCAAGTAGGACACAACAGCAATGATTCAACCTCCTAAATGAAGAAACAAAGACGTTTAGGAAACATATTTATTATGCACCACAGCACTGGGCATTTGCATAGTTACACCAGCTGCTAACTTAAACACACAACATACATACATGTTACATAGCCTTACATTAGCAACAGGTGATAGATTCATCACTTGCATCATTTTCCAAATGCAACCTGGTGTCAATATCAGTATCATTCCATTATACACCATAGTCAACATAAATATAGCCTACTATCTTCTGTGGTGCACAAAATAAGCAAAAAGAGGTCATCCAAAAAAAAAAGCTGAGATAATACACTCAAGCACAAACCTATAAAGTAGGCCATCACACATTTTACGAATTTTAAAGTAAATTCTTCTTTGGAGTTATTCAGGCACAGCTTGTACATAACAAATGCAGTCGCAATGGCATAATGGTCCAAAAGAAATAGAAAATGTAGGTATTAGTAGAAGTATTATTTGTAGTTTAACACGTTATTTAGTGACAACTATAAAACAGACACTCAGTGCTATTTGAAACCTTTATAATTTCTCTTTTGAACCAATACAATTGACACTGAAAAACTGCCAGCTGCTGTATGCAGTTTGATGTTTTATATTACTGAGCGTGCTTGTCATCCTGACTTGGTTTGGACGCATGTAAAACCTAGAAACATATGCATAAATGCTAGTACTTTTCAGTTTAAATGATCTCATTATCCCCAATATTCTTGAGACTCTTTTATAAATATAATTTGTGATTAACAAAAACATAGGCTATCATCATAAATGTCCTTAATTCTGAAGCAACAAGCACTAGCTTTTGTTTTCATGTAAACAGATGACGCAACAGATAAACTTTTACTTAGAACACCTGTATGCCCAATCACATCCAAGGAAATATGTCACAGTCTAGGCTCATTTCAGTTTGATGGTCCACAGTTGCATCCATTTTAACATTTGGGTAGAAGAAAATGTCATATCATATATATTTTGTCACATAAAATAAAGTTGAAACCTAAAGTGAAAGGGGACAAAGTTGAGATTTCAGAGGCTATGAAGGTTGTATCACTAAAGTGCAAAACATCCCTCCATTAGGAGATTCCCATCTCTGACAGAGACCAGACACATTTATTTTGGAAGAACATAAAAAATACCACAGCAAAAATTAGAACCGGCTGGACCATTTGAGTGCGATTTCATCAAGTGGGGACAACCGTCTCTTCAGTAGAAATGTGGCGATACATGCAGAATTACAATTTGGGATATGCAAACATAAATGGAGTTGTTCAATCTGAACTCCCTGAAATCATCAAATCTGACCAACCAGTGGCTCAATAATACAGAGCTTGCCCAGGTGGGATGAAAGCATTTGACTGGGACATACCCCCACCACCACTACCAACACCGCCACCCCAACCGCTGACTGGATGAGGAAAGGGCTGGTCAGGGTTTGTTGGTGCAACATTGTAGTTGGAGTAAGACGTCATCCCATGGCCTGCGTGGAAGGCTTGATGGGCCGTAGGTTGTGTCATGTAACTTTGTGAAGCTGTCTGGAAATGACCAAAGGTGAACTCCATGTATGTTTGCAATCGTCTCTGTTCAAACTCAAGAAACTGCATTCTAGGCTCTAGTGCAATGCTGCCATTGTGAGCACGGGGATCTCCTAAGTAAGGATGCGTGTTGTTCCTAACAGCACCTGAATAAGCAGGCAGTTCACCAGACAAACAATGCTGTCCCACACCGCCTGTCTGAAGACCGGTATGATCTTGTGCCATGTACTGATTCTGGGGTTGTTGGTAATAATGTTGATCTGAGCTCATCACGTTCTGTGATTCTCTTGACACTCCTGTGCCAACTTTACTCTGTGAAGATGAATTGTACCACTGCTCAGGGCAACCTGCCTCCCGTCCGTAGGGAGAGTTATAAGATGACCAGTCCTGAGTGTGGGACGCAGTAGGCGGCAGCCACTCATGTTGAGGTTGTGGGCCGTCATTTTGCCACTCTTTGTAAAACCTTGATCTTTCTTGAGAACCATGCTGTCCGTTGTAATTGTTTCCCCCAGAAACCTTTTGGCAGTTCGCTCCAGTTGTGTCTTCTGACCGGTTGAAGTATTCATCGTCATTGAGATAACCGTCCACCTCTTGATACGGAGTGACGTTTCTTTCTGGTTCCATGTATTGACCAGCGTCTGCGTCTCCACTATAGAGGTCTTGCTGAAGTTGTGAGGTGTGTTCAGCGTCGTCAACTGTAAATGATCCAGTGTTATAGTCAAACTCACAGTCCTTTGGCTGGGACACTGGTGAGGTAACGAGATCCGAGTCAGATGTAGGAGAGTATGCAGTTGATACGGGGAGGCTGTCCATGCTGAAAGAGCTCCTCTCCAGCAGCATTGAACCTTTGGCAAGAGGCAGGCTTACATTGAACACAGGATTAGTCACATCCCTCATTTTCCTCTTTTTTGCAGATTTTGACGGCACCACGGCACATTTCTTTGGCATGCATTGATTTGAAGTCTTGTTCAAACTTGTCCCTTAAAGAAAAAGTGTAAATTGGAGCCAGAGAGCTTGAAAAACAGCAGGAATCCACAAAAATATTCCAAACAAATACATAATATTTTGTCCCCCTTCAAGTGAACCGCTGCTTCCAAAGACACACACCTTTAACAGCAATTTTCTGCTTTTGGGTGTTAGTATGTGTCCATCCATTACACAACATCTTTACACCTGGAAAAGAAGAAAAACAATGCAGGGTGCATACAAACATACATAAGCCTTGCACTAAAAAATGCACTGGGTGAAAGAATAAGTAAGGAGTTAAAAATAGTGTTTGAATGCTGGAAAAGAAACATTGAAGTGGTTGAACACAGGTAAAATAAAAGATTTAAGGAGTGTAAAGAGAATAATAAAGACGGAAGAAGATAAAAAAGAGGTGAATAATACAAACAGTAGATAATAAAAGGTAAGTTTAACTCAACCCTTTTAGGTCCCAAAGTATTAATTGCTTTCAAAACTCTCCTCCCTATACTTTTAAAAGGTGGCTGTATAAGTTTCTCCTTTGCTCCATCGTGGAGAACAGAGGCTGTGGTCACCTTGGATTCATGGTGATTACTGCATGCATTATTATTTATTTTTTACAGCCACCTTTCAAGCCTGGAGGGAGTTGAGTGGTTCAAACTTGAGACTTTGTGGAGCATCACTTTTATGCAAAGCGTCAAGTATTACACCGGGGCACAGAGAGTAAATTACGTGTTATACTTGCATCACAAATCGCTCATCAAGAGCAGAGAGTTGGAGCTGAAGAGGTGAATGGTTTATGGCCAAACAAGAAAACAGTAAATGGGCATGCATCTGTACTTACACCAGTGGTAACTTTTGCCAGTCAGTAGGCTACAGAGGGATTCTGGAGCGTTTACCACCTGGGAAAAATGAGATGTTTGAACATTTTGATGGGACAGATGAGTACAAGTGAGCTCTACACTTTTATGGTAAAGAGCATAAGAGTCATTTTACACCTAGTGTAGCATAACCAAGGCAGGATGATCTGTATGTAAAAGTGATACCTTCAGCTCTCCTCTGCCCTCTTCTTGCTCCACTTTCTCAGCCAGTGATTGGAGAAGTTGATAGTTGATATTAATATCTGCCATCATTACCTCCACCTGCTCAGGATGAATTTCCATCTACACACAAACGTTTTCAGTGAACTTAAAAGTTAAACCAAACATGTTCTCTACAGCCTTTGGAAGCGTTAATAGTAAAGTATTTTAGTGTATTATTTATCCACAACAAACTGACCAAGTAGTTGACGAGATGGGAAGATCTGGTTAGGTGATCGATGATGTCCTTTTTGTTGGATCTGATGCGGCAGCAGTGACATAAGAAACAGCATGTGTGGCCATCTTCACTTCTACATTCAATCACGCGGATAAGACCTGTTGCAAACATGTATAAGTAGCTTCCTTTTAAAGCAATAGTTTGACATTTTCTGTATTTTTCTAGCACCTGTTGCTATTCTTTATCTGCGCTCACCGATAAGAGGCTTGGTTCCTGTGTATCCATCAAGAAAGCTGTTGCCGTCCTCTGACAGCTTAGAGGGTTCAGGTGATGATGTGTTCTTTGAACTACCTTCTGACTCGATAAAAGCTACAGTTTGGTTCGTCTCTGCCGAGGTCTGAGGAAGCAGTACAATCCTCTGCGATTGGACGGGACTGTGCTCCGGCTGCACAGATGTGGTCTCTGAATGGCTCTCAGGTTCACCCTGCACCTGCCCATCTCTTAAGATAGTTATCAGAGTTACTGCTGTGGTGTTAAAAAGAGAAAGAGACTGATATGGAGGGGGAAAAAAGGAACGTACATATGAAAATTATGCCACAAAAAAAGAAATGAGAAGACAGAGGGTGTGATTGAAGGGGTTTGGAGAGGGTTTGAGAACAGCTGTTCTCAACAAATGAATAGTCACTGACCGTCTTTCTCGCTGTGTGTTGCCATCTTCTGGTATACAGCATCCTCAACCTCTAACCACTTAATATAAAGGTGCAAAAAGATATGAGGACTCATATCCAAAATCTGTTTGCACAACAACAAACAAAGACACACACAGTCAAAATTGCATACCTGGACTTCTCCAGGTCCCTCTTTTCCCTCAAGTGTCTTGGCCATCTCCATCAGTGGCCAGGCCAGCTTAGACAGGTCACACTTCTCCTCCCATTCAGACACCAAGTGGGGGTGCCAGGCTTTCTGTCGAGCAAAATGTGAATGAACTACAATCCAAGGCAGCACACACACTTGCCATCATGACTTCTTCTACAGTACTACTTACAATGTAGTTGTATCTGTGGAGACTTCCCATAATGTGGTTCCGCATGTCAGCTTTACTAAGTCGACACACACACACCTCACACAGGTACAATACTTCTCTGTTATGTGTACCCGCCTTCACACACTCTATAATACTGCCCAGGCCTGAATGTGCATAAAATTACAAATTATTTCAATACACACAGGACACACACAACATATACACAAATTAGGGATTTGTTACCACAGACCAATGATGGGTTGTAGTCTGTTCTTGTTGCTCAGATACACCTTCAGAGATTCAAACAGCTGGCTTCTGGTAGAAGCTCCTATAAAACAGAGAACGCATCAGACAAACTAATTACAGAAAAATGGCGTAAGCATGGTAGCCCACGTGCAGAGAGTAAAAGACATACCTTTAAGTGCTTCAACCGACTGCATGCTGCCGTTGTAGAATCACCACCTGCGTACAGTTGAAGTTGGAGCTCACAGTAAGTTTAGTTTAGTTTATTTGTGAAGGGTGTGAAATTTAATAAATACACATGGTATAAAAAATGCTAGAATTAGCCAAAAGGCTATTTTTCATCTGTCGTCCCTAGCCAAGGGATTACAGAAGGCATCCTAAAATACATCAGAACAAAAACATAAAACAGGACATGCAAGTTTAAAAGTTGGAAAAGGACACACAGTTGTTAAAAACAGTAGTGACATGTATACATATAAAATGACACTGCAGGATATATACATAGAAGCAGCAAAAAGAGAGTTTAGTGCTGACATGTGTATGTATTAATCATCTATTGTTTTAATTGGGTACTGAAAGATCTGTAGGTGTTAAGTTGTCTGATGTGAATCATAATATGAGTGTGCTGGTGTCCAGATGTCTGAACTACTTTAGTTTTCCCCTAAAATAGGATGAAAAAGTGAAGCAGTAATAGGAAAGGGGCAGGAAAATATAAAACTTCCTGAATCATACTTGAATAATGAAAAGGTAAGAGGAGAAAGAGTATAAATCAGGGCCAATCCATGACAAGTCAGTACAGACAAGTACTCATCCAGGATCAGAAAACACTGGCGAGAAAGCCTATATATGAATTGAATGATGAACTGCTGTGGTCTTATCTTTTATGTTTTTTGTTTCTTTTTATTTTATTTTATTGCTATGGACCCTCCTGTGTGTTTGAAATACAGTTTGAATTGAATTGAATTTATTATCATTAATATCATTAATATTATTATTAGTATATGTGCTTAAATGTTTTTTAACTTCCATGTTTTGTGCCTGATGAACCCCTTGAAAACGAATATAAAGTGTGTCTCTAAATTAAACTACCGCCAGATGGAGCTGCAACACCATCACCCTGTTGAGACAGGGTGTGTCTCCTTCACACTGAGGTTACCTGGGATTTATAAAGTTCAAATAAGACAAGAACTAACTAAACCCCACTAATAAACCCTTATCTAACCACCTCATTGGTGGGACTTCCCTCTTATTCTTTCAGTGTCACAGAATTAACGCTAAGGTACACAAGAAGCTCTCAGTTTGTAGTTAATTCACAGAGAGACATGGACAGAAACCTTCACACAGGTCGGTCCTGTTATTCTGTTGTCTCTCTGCTAAACAGAGAAATGAAGGAGCGTCAGCTGGCTGTTCATTAATGTCTGTTACCGTTAACGTTACACTCTATAGCTTCACCAATGAAGAATGACAACTAGTGAAACAAGTAATATTCACCATTAGTGTCCATATATCAGTGAGTTACTAACACCAGCTGACGTTAAACTACCAGCGGAGTTACGAGCTGAAACCAACTGTCAACATTCTCCTAACCGTTAACCGTTAATTAACTTTAATTAAGTTAACTAGTTAACGTTAACTTGGTTGTTGGTTAACAATTAACGTTAATAAATCTTAATTGTGACGTTGCCTACCAAAGCTGCTGCCAGAAATTAGTGAGGAGAACTGTGATTAACAACTTTTCAGTTTGTTTAGACGACCACATGCAGTTAGTCGGACGAGCAGCCAAACAATGAACAAGATAAACAAACACACTGACTACTAGTTAGTTAACTGTACATTAACTCACCGGTAGAAAGTTATAGTGTCCGTTAATCGAAATCTGAAATCCGTATTAAGTAACGTTAACCGACAAAAAGTGTATAAAGTTAAACGCAACACATCTACTGTTGTTGTAGCAGGAGGAGCGAGAGGAGCATCATCAGAGCTCTCCGAGTCATCCAATCAGATCAACAGGTCTGTGTGTGTGTGTGTATGTGTTTGTGCGTGTGCGTGTGCGTGTGTGTTTATAACCTTTATTTAACTAGGAAGTCACATTGAGATTAAAACCTCTTTTACAAGTGAGACCTCACCAAGACAAGGTCAAATAGCAGTATACAACAAATAAAGACAACATTGAATCACAACAGCAACATTACATCATCACTACAACTGCAGCTTGTAGGGACCACTTCCTTTATTCTATGTTTAAAATAATTTAAAGAGATAAAGGTCTCAAGTTTAAGTTTGGCCTGCAGATGGTTCCAGGACCAGGACCAGGACCGTAGTGGAACAGGCTTGTTTTGCAAGCTTCTGTACTGAAAGAAGGCACTTTAAACTGAAGCCATTTATGTGACCTTAGATTATAACCGTTGTGGAGAATTACAAACTTCTGGTTTAAGTAAGTCGGCAGTTTGCCAGAGATGATCTTATAGACTGAAATGTACCAATGTTGTAACCTCCGCAGAATGAGGGATGACCCTCCTACCATGCTGTATAAGGTACAATGATGGGTCCTGAAGCCAACCAGCTAGAGCCACACACAGCCAGTGTGTGTGTGCGTGTGCATGTGTGCGTGTGGACCAATAACACCATCGTAGTGAGGAGGTTGAGGTTAGAAAACATGAGGTTTAGGGTTGTTTGCATTTATTTGTGATGGTCAGTGACAAAAGACGTACTCAGATAGTTGACTTAAGTAAAAACAGCAATATCACAGTGTAGAATTACTCTGAACTTAAAGGGACTGTTTGTAAGAATCAGAAATGCTTGTTAACAGCGATACCTATGGCTGTTAAGTCAACGAAAGTCAGCGTCGGGCTCGCGCTTGTGCTCGCTCTAAATATACCTGAATGAGCATCGCTCAAAACAGTGAGGCGACACACGTCAGCTAAAACCACAATATCACTCTATATTTCAGCTGCTTGGCAGTAATGTTAGCTGACCAGACGAAGGTCTCTCCATGAATCACTGCTCATCCTAGTGTTGTTCTTTCCTGCTTCAGCCTCCCGACCGCGGCCGGAGGGAACAGGTGAGATACCGTCACTCGGAGACGATAA
>CAKAKQ010028925.1:0-11375 GCA_916700675.1 Helicolenus avius
TGTGTGTGTGTGTGTGTGTGTGTGTGTGTGTGTGTGTGTGTGTGTGTGTGTGTGTGTGTGTGTGTGTGTGTGTGTATTAAAGCTGTATTGATTTTTTTTAAATGTTTTTGGGAGTAGCCTGAGGTTAGCGGTTAAAGACTGATGATGAATAAAATGATGAATAATAGTTATGTTGTATGGCTGTAAGTGGTAACAGTAAGGTATGTGTGTCAAGGTTTGTGTGAGTGGGTGAAGTACGAGGAGCAGGCGGGAGAGAGGATGGGAGTGTGACACATCCTCCTGTTGTTTGGGTTTGACTACACCTGTCCCCCGCTGTGAGAATATAATAGCTGCTCAAACTTAAAAGTCTTTCTGTTTGCATAATTCAAAATTCCTACATCCTGCAAATGATCCCTTATGAAAAAGTAGTTTACTTCAAGTTTATTTTATCAAGTAAACTGAGGTAAAGTTTGAGTATATTTCCCAAGTATACTTTATCTAGTAAGTACACTAATATCAATGTAGTAGTAGTATACTTGTAAGTGTACTACTTGAATACTTCTTGGTACTAAATTGGCCCCCTTTTGAGTTTATAAAAGTATAGTAAGTGTACTTTACAGCAAGTGTAAGAATAGTAAACGTTGAGAACACAACTAGTTTACATCTAAGTTGTATTTTGTACTGCAACTATACTATGAAGTGAACTATACTACAAGTGAACTTATTGCTATACTGTAAGTTTACTAGTAGCCCACTTTTTAATTCATGAAAGTACACTTTAAAGTATATTCTCAGTAAACTACTAGTTTAATAGATTAATACAATTTAAAAAAAAATAGTTTTTCTCGCTTGGCTTCACGTCAAATGCAAAAATGTAGAACATTTTTTTTGTGATCAGTTCTTTTTTATTGAGAAGGTGTAGAAAAACATGTTACGTATCATTCATTTTATCCCTTTTATATATCCCCCACCCCCCATACAGAGGTACATATAGAAAACTATCATTCCAGGTGTGATGCAAACTCCCTTCCCAAAGTGACCCGTAGATACCCCCCACCCCTGATGTCTTTCCTCCAAAACAGTAAAAACTAAATTAATGTCGGTCACGCTATGTCTTATCTTTAACTAAATTGTAAGCTGCATCCCAGGCTTTCAGGGTCTTACAGCTGGCCCGTGCATTCGTGTCAGGAACGGATGATTTCTAATAACGAGTTAGCCCACTGTTGTCTAGTCAAGGAGTTTGGTGGTTGCCATCTTAAGGCCAACAATTTCTTGGCTGCAGTGAAACCAGCCCAAAAAATGCGTTTCTGTTGCAAAGACAAATTTAGAGAGGAGTCATCAATTAATAGAAGCAAAGTAAGTGGATGTGGAATCCTAACTTCAAGAATGTCATTTAAGGTGAGAGATATTTGCTTCCAGAATTGAGACACATCATGGCATCTCCAGTACATATGCATGAATGAACCCAGAGCACCAGATGGACATAGATCACAATTGGGAGATGTACTGATCTTCATAGAGTGATGCTTTCTAGGGGTGAGGTACATCCTGTGGGCAAATTTATAGTGTATTAATTGATGATCTGGATTTTTAGATTGTGGAGGCAATTTCTGTAAAGAAGGACTCTAAAACTGAGAGAAAGTCTTTTAAAGGTTTAATAAACACTTGCAAGTGGGCAAACAACCATCAACATAAATGTTCAAGGCTGAGAGCGCAGAGGCTCTCTGTTTCGAGACATTTATACTCTTCCATGCAGGCTCACGGTCATATATTTCACATTGTCTGTCTGACTGACACTTCTATCCTTTTTAGGGTTACTCGTCCTCAAATAGGCGCTACAAGTTCCTTGACCAGTTGACTGACCCCAAAACAGAAATAGGCCTTAAGGGCAATAAGTGTCACCTGTCATGACCTTAGGAATGTGCACATGTTTGTATTTTTCCAACACAATTCCTCCCTTTGAGCATTCAATGCTCACATAAAACAAAGAAAACTACAAACATACATATAGGTCAACAACAAGGATATCAAATTCCTGCTAAATGTGAATAAGCAAACCTAACATATAGAAAGATAAAGTCAAACAACCTCATCATTGTTGTAATGTGGTGGGATGGAGCCCGTCATTGGATACAAGTCAAAATAGTCATTGTTAGGCCTTAGATGCACATATTTGTCGTATTTGTCCACCTACCACACTCCCAATCCATCTGTGTAGCAATGCTCTCATACAGGTCAAAGCACAGGTACAGAAACAAAGAAGAAATCATCACCTGTACTAATACTGCACCCCATGGCCCCAATTTGTCTTGCAACCATGCATTGAAACTGTATCCTGCTGAATCAGATGGTCCGAATGCATCTCTTATTTTCTCTAGAGCAGTTATTACACTTGTAATATTATCTGAGTTATCAGGAATAAGTGTTGCACATGCTTCATCTGTCAAATTCAAAGTTACGCAGAGTCCTCCAGTTCTGGCCATAAGAAAATCTAGTGCCATTTCGTGTTTGAGTAAAGTCAGTCTGTGTGATTTATCATTACCTGATAACAGTTCAAATCCCCTAATAGTTTCATTTGCAAACATTGACAATGTATATGTTATATTATCAATGTGATCAGCCAGAAATGTGACACCATACCATGGAAAAATACCAAGTCCCCATTTTTCCCCCAAAGAAATACGCCAATGATATGACTGCATGGTATGAAACTGAGCTAACTCCCGCTTTCTCCTAACTGTGTTCAACTCCTCCCCCCGCAACATGGCAACATTATGGATCTTTAACTTTACCAAATAGCAACAACCACTCCAATCAGTTGGTAACATTTCATATGTAGAACTCCCACATTGCCAGTAGTTAGAATACATGAATCCTATTCCACGGCCTACATGATATCTTAAACTATTGCTAGCAATAATGTCTGTATCCCCAATGTTTATGGTTAGATTTTTATCTGTGGTGTCATCTACACCCATAGTCCAACCCCCCCTTTGCATACATTTTTACAGCCATTTGACCCGTTACATATGTTTGGCATTGTGATTGTCCCATGTACTGTCCTATACCATTATTACATACACATGTTACATTATCCCGTATCTGAATGTCTGTTGGTACTTCTACTGGTGTTACATTTTTAAACTCTAACGAAGGTTGTGGATCAAAACTCTCTTCACAAAGCATCTTCCAACACTTAATTGCTGTTCCTGGTGGATCGTTGTAATACATAGCATTAAGATATGCTTCTGCCGCTCTTTTACATCCTTTTTTTTTGTCGTTACCCAAGTACGCTTACCTTTAGGTTGTTGAATATTCATATGACCCGTAAACTCAACTGCTTCTCTTGTACAACCATCATGGGTCGCAGTTAGACTAAACAATGGACTCCACTTACTCAAAGGCCGATATATTGCCAACATGGGCCCGGTGCCTGGTGCCCCTGTGCTCAAATATCTCAGGAAAGACCACCAGGAATTATGATGTTGTGGGCTCACATCTCTCAGTGAGTCAGCATGGAAACCCCACGGCTTCCACAGGGTATCCTGAAACAGTTCTCTCTTCTGCCGGTCCAGGTCTGCGTGTGTATGATTGGGAGCATGTAGGAAGGGTATTGTTGTACCTTCAGTTGCCGAGTTGTTTCTGTCCAGGCTCCACAAGATAGGAAGCACCACGATCATGCTAATGATAAGCAAAAAGCTGACTCCTCCACGCAAGCCACACCCAAGCCGTCTGAATGGATGCCACGGCATGTCTGATGACATCTCTGCGTGGTTTTTGGTGGTATAGTCTGTGAAGATATTAATGCACAATGGGGGTGAAGTGATCCAACACTTCCGGAGCCCTCTTACAGTGACTAGCGTGTATCCAAGTGGCTCTCTCTGCAATCTTTACTGCAGATGCCGTGATGAGTAACACCTGGTAAGGACCCTGCCACCTGGAAGATCTCCAACCTCTCCTCCTGTGGTCCTTCACCACGACCCAGTCACCTGGTTTCAGGTTGTGTAATTGGCCTTCTGCCTCACGTGGTAGAGCGTCTTTCACCTGTTTGAACATCCAAAAGCACAGTGTTGAGGTTTGCACAGTAACGCAGCATTTCATCTTCGCATGACTCCGTACTAGGTAACAACCTTTGCTGGGGCCCAATCCCCGTGTTCAAAGGTCTTCCGAACAATATCTCAAAAGGGCTGAGTCCATACTTACGTCTGACCCTTGCCCTCATGTACATCAACACTAAGGGAAGAGCCTTAGTCCAGCTGAGACCTGTTTCCTTACAACACTTTGCCAATTTGTTTTTTAATGTCCCGTTCTCTCTCTCAACGGCACCCCCGCTGGCTGGGTGATAGTCACAATGTGTTCTCACATCTATTCCTAGATACTCACCGACTTCCTTCAAAGCAGCATTCGCAAAGTGTGTGCCATTGTCACTTGAGATTTTATGTGGTATTCCCCATCTGGGAGTAATCTCCCTTACCAAAGCTTTGGCAACAGCACTGGCATCTGCCTTAGAAGTGGGAAAAGCGTCAACCCATTTAGAAAACATGTCAACAATTACCAAACAATATTTTTTCCCTTCACTTAATGTTAATTCAATAAAATCCATTTGCAAGTGATCAAAAAGGCCGTTCGGTGGGGGTTGTGCACTAATAGGCATTTGTTGACCTCTGCCAACATTGTGTGTAGCACAAACTAAACATTTCTTACAAAAAGTCTCTGCGTGAGATGAAAACCCCTTAGTAAACCAGTATCTTTGTATATCTGCCTGCATCCTCCCTTTGGACGCATGGTCCCGCCCATGCGTCAACTTAGCATAATATGGATACAGACATCGTGGTAAACAAGGTTTGTCATTAGGCCCATACCAAACACCATTCCTGAAGCAAGCCATAGATTTCTTCCACAGATCCTTCTCTGCTGGTGTGGACCTGATTTGTAACTCCCGTAAATCAGCAGAAGGTGTTAAGACAACAGTCTGAGAATTAGAAACTAACTGGGGTGAAAAAAGAGGCAGAGTAGCTGCTCTCTTAGCAGCCGCATCCGCTCTAGCATTTCCCTGTGAAACAGGATCAGAAGAATTAGCATGAGCTTCACATTTACAAATGGCAAGTTGTGCAGGTAACAGAATAGCATCAAGTAAAGCAGCCACTAGCTGATAATGTGCAATAGGTTTGCCTGTTGATGTACGAAATTGTCTGTGTTTCCACAGTGTGCCAAAATCATGGGCAACACCAAAAGTATAGCGACTATCAGTATAGATATTAACTATCCGCCCTTCTGCATACTTACATGCTTCCGTGAGAGCCTTAAGTTCAGCTGCCTGTGCAGAAAAACTAGAAGGAAGTGATTCAGCCAATACAGTGTTGCATGGTGAAACAACAGCAAACCCTGCCAAAACCTTGCCAGTGGCTGGATCACGTGAGGCCGATCCGTCCACAAACAGCTCCAATTCGGCATTGGAAAGTGGCGTATCTCGCAAATCCGGCCTGGGAGAGCAAACTTCAGTTATGGTCGCAACACAATCATGTGGTTCTCCCTCCTCTGCTGTAGGAAGAAGAGTTGCTTGATTAAGAACAGTATATATTTTCACTGTGATATTAGGCATATCCAACAATACAGTATGATACCTTAACCAGCGGGCTGCCGATAGATGAGCAGTCTTTTGTTCAAGTAATATAATAGAAACTGCATGAGGTACCAAGAGAATTGAATCTTGATAACCTACAAAATCATGCGGTGCAAGCACAGCTTTCTCTGCTGCTGCAACTGCCCTAAGACACCTAGGGAGTCCAGCTGCCACTGCATCTAGCTTAGATGAGAAATAAGCTATCGGTCTTTGTTAACCTCCATGTTCCTGAAGCAGCACAGATGTCATGTAACCATTCTTCTCGTCAACAGTCTGTGTAAACGTTTTAGTCATGTCAGGTAGTCCTAAAGTCGGTAGGACTGTAAAGCTGTATTAAGTCAATTAAAGCTTCATCAATATCGTCAGTTCATGTCACTCTTTGATGAGCAGTCAGGCCTTTACCATGCGCAATGATAGACAACGGAGCCTCCAATTCTGCATAATGAGGAATCCATTGTCTACAGTATGACGTCATACCTAAAAAAAGACATAACTTGTTTTTTAGTTATAGGTCTTGGAATATGCTGAATAGCAGTAATACGCTTGGGAGAGAGGGATTTGTCCTCTGCTGTGATCACATGTCCCAGAAAAGTCACTTTTTCTTGAACCAATTGTAATTTATTTATGCTACATTTGTGACCATTTTCTGCCAAATGTTGCATCAGCGCTTTTGTATCAATTTCACAGGCCTGTTTTGATGACGAAGAAATCATCAAATCGTCCACATATTGCAATAATGTACTGCCACCTGGCTTACTTGTTGATGAAATTTGCGACAGAATAGTATGTGGATTAGGAACATTGGGTGCTCAAGCATGCACTGCTAAATTTACTGCCTGCAGGTCTTGTACAAATCTTTACTCCTCTGGCTGGCCAGCATCTCTGATCTTTTTTCCCGGAAATATTGGTGTGCGCACAGGTGATGTTTCACAAGGAACAATAACCCCTGCCTTTAACAGTGATTCAAACACTGGTGTTGTACCTTGTACTGCCTCTGGTTTTAATGGGTATTGTTCCTTACAGGGTCGATACAAAGATTTTGGTGTTACTTCTACAGGTGCAACCCCTTTTATCAACCCTACATCATATTTACTTTGTGCCCATACTGTGAGTGGAATGTCAGCCAGCTCTAGAGAATCTAAAGATAGACATGTCTGTGCAAGAATGTATATTTGTTCTTCTGGAACTAGCTGCACATCCCGTTGGGCATGAAAGTTTGTTTGACAGCGACGCTTATAAGTTTTAAGTCCTGGACTGTAATACACATCTGGTATTTCTGTGGTCTGCCACCGGTGGTCTTCTCTACATCGCCTGACCCATGGTCCCAGGTCCTCCCATTGTTTATCTGGAGCCTTTGCTAATGAAACATGAGGACTGGAATCGTGAACATGGAAAACTGCCCATTGCAATTCATCTAGCAATGCTACTCCTGTAGCACACATGCAATCTAACCAAAACAACCCAGTTGTTTATGTTCCCAGAACATCACTTGTGAGACATGCGCTGTACAGTGGAGTGCAGAGTCTATCATCGGAGTCTGTGTATGTGTGTGCATGCAAGTTGAATATGTCTGCACTTGGTCAAGCAGATATCTATTTATAGAGCCTGGGTCTGTGTGTACAAGTGTCCACTGGTATACATACAACAACTCCTCTGAACTATATTTATCTGTATTTGTGTTTGTGTAAGGCGTTCTTACTAGTTGCTGTATTGGAAGTATGATCACTGCTTGTCCCCGGCTCCACCGTCAATCAATCCGACCCCTCCCTTAGTCTCTTGTGAGGACAGTCTCTAGCCCAGCGATCAAATGTGCCACAGTTATAGCAACCATCAGTGTGGTCTCTGCCACGTCCTCGTTGCAGTCCCTCATATGTTTGGAACTGCATCAACAGAAGTTCATCGCTGATAATTTCTTTTTCTTTTTTTCTTTCTTTTCTTTTTTTTCCGTTTCTCCGTTATCAGTCTTTCTGCATGTGCCATAGTCTTCTCCTCCCACCTCAGTCACTTGTGGTGGGAGTCCTTCATGTCCGACATGGTCCATGGTCTGTACACAGTCTGTGTACCCCCATACCCATCCGCAACCTCTACCAGTGGCAGCCGTAGCATAGGTGGAGGTTCTTGAAGGCGTTTGACATATAGTGTTCATACTATCTTCAAGATTCTGCAATAGCTGGTGGTCGTAAAAGTTGCTGTTTCCTCCTCTTGCAGGAGTGCTGGTTTGTGGCTGTGCTGGTATCATCACTGGATGTGGGGTAGGAGTATAGAAAGGTGGTGTCACAGGTAATGGAGATGGTGCTGATGGTGACAAAGGAGGCACTGGATAGGGACTCTTTGCATTTGAGAACGCCAGAGCTTGAGGAAACCTCTTCCCTCAACGAACTGCGAGGGGCCGCTGGTGGAGCCGAGTCCAAGTCAGGATCACCTGTATACTTAAGACACTGCACAGACTGATTAGAAGTCACAAGCCCTGCCTGACATTTTCTTTCCCTTTTCTTTGTTTCTTCCAACCATTCCCCGTAAGCTTTCCAATCTGCTTTAAAAGGTGTTAGCTGCTTCTTCTTCTTTGACATTGCATCATAGTTTATTTGATCTAATTTCTCCTTCTCCTCTAATTTACACTTTAACTCACTCAACTGTTGCACACTGAAACTTCCCCCCTGAGGAAACCCACATTCTGCCACCCAAACTTGCAACTGTTCACAACTCCTTGTCCCATAGTTCTTTAACATATGTTGCACATTTGGGGCTCCTTTATCTATGCTACTATCAGGACCTGGTTCCAGGCCAACTATTATGGGTACCCATCTCTTTACCTAGGCTTTCCTTTGTTACGGCCGTAAGCGATTCTCTGGCGATCCCGGATCTGCCCCAGTAACTCGTCAGTTATACAGAATCCTCGTAATTCCTGCCCTGGTCTTTCCTGAGAACAAACCAACAATAAAACAGGAAAATATTGATTATCAATTCTCAGGATCACAGCGGAATATCTCTTACCCAAAAGAAATCTCTGATTTGAGTCTCACTCTTACAGAGCTCCTGCGGTGAAACAACCACGTCCTCAGGCCTCGGGGTCCCACTTCTCTACCCTGTGTTTGTAGGGGAGGTACAGGTTATGGCGCCTTACCCCTTCAGCACTGAGTACGTTGTTGTTTCACGTCGAGGATCCCACTTCTGACACCAAATTGTGGAGGCAATTTCTGTAAAGAAGGACTCTAAAACTGAGAGAAAGTCTTTTAAAGGTTTAATAAACACTTGCAAGTGGGCAAACAACCATCAACATAAATGTTCAAGGCTGAGAGCGCAGAGGCTCTCTGTTTCGAGACATTTATACTCTTCCATGCAGGCTCACGGTCATATATTTCACATTGTCTGTCTGACTGACACTTCTATCCTTTTTAGGGTTACTCATCCTCAAATATGCGCTACAAGTTCCTTGACCAGTTGACTGACCCCAAAACAGAAATAGGCCTTAAGGGCAATAAGTGTCACCTGTCATGACCTTAGGAATGTGCACATGTTTGTATTTTTCCAACACATAGATTTACCACAAAAATTTTTCCACACCGTGTCCCAGGAAATCTCTTCATCATTTACATCGATTAAGTCCCTACGCCATGCAGCTTCTACTGATAAAGGTTTACAAGGTACAGAAATAAATGTGTAAAGTTTAGAAACCATCCCTCGTGTTAATCCCACTGAAACCAATATTTTATGGTGGGTGTGTAGGGAGTGTTAATCCCCATGGTACACCATATACCCGCATGGCTGACCTCAGCTGCAGAAAGAAAAAAAACGGTGAACCCGGGAGATTATATTCAGCGCATAAATCATTAAAGGCTCGTAAGCCAATGTTACCATACAGGTCCTTTCATTTATAAATTCCCATGTTCTTCCAATGTGGGAATGAGAAAGGTATGTTGCCAGCAAGAAGTGAGAAATTATTGAAAATTGGCCAGTGATTGTGCCATATAAGTTCTGCATGCGTATGTTTCATTACAGTACGGTAAATTAAAATTCTTGATGAATTGAAGTAAATTCATATCAAAATATACGTTTAAGAAACTAGAACACCCTCAAATTGGCTACTCTATCAAAAATTAAGCATCAGCCAAGTATACTTAGACTTTCCTGTATACTTGTCAGTATAAGCCAAGTATACTTAAGTATAATTTTGTTAAGTATATCTTGGATAAGTACATAAAAAGCAAAGTAAAGTTATTTTAAGTTTAAAAGAAGTATACTAAGCACACTTGAATAAACTTCTTTTTGGTAAGGGATATCAGTAGCAACATACAGATACTGATTTCTGCTGTTCTGTTTTTGGTCTTTCTACACTCTCTCCTTTATGTGAGTGTAGTTTAGGTTTGCAAACGGCTTGGATATTGTGATGATCCTGGTTGGGACAGTCTGTGCCATAATCAACGGTGTAGTGCTTCCTCTCATGTGTATTGTGTTTGGGGAAATGACAGACAGCTTTGTAGACAACGCCAAGATGACACAAAACAAAACCAGCTACCCCAGTAAGTTTTACAGACATGGGCACAGATGATGATAAGATGCAATGTATGCAACACCCTTTAACAATGTTGTTTATAACCTTGTTTCTTCAGATATCACCACCACACCAAACAACAGCAACTTAGAGGAAGACATGACGCGGTAAGACTTCATATGATCAGCATAAACAGAGCAAGCTGTTGTGGTCAGGTGAAAATATCTCCAAAATGTTGAATTTAATGTTGAAGGTTCTGTTTTTGTAGGGCTGTCAATCGATTAAAAAATGAATCGCATGATTGTCTATATGCAAATTTTTTATCTGTTCAAAATGTGACTTAAAGGGAGATTTGTCAAGTATTAAATACTTTTATCAACATGGGAGTGGACAAATATGCTGCTTTATGCAAATGTATGTATATATTTATTATTGGAAAACAATTAACAACACAAAACAATGACAAATATTGTCTAGAAACCCTCACAGGTACTGTATTTAGCATAAAAACATATGTTCAAATCATAACATGGCAAACTCAAGCCCAACAGGCAACAACAGCTGTCCATGTATCGGTGTGCTGACCAAACGGCATGTGATTATCATAAAACAGGCATGTCTGTAGAGGGGAGACGTGTGGGTACCCATAGAACCCATTTTCATTCACATATGTTGAGATCAGAGGTCAAGGGATCCCTTTGAAAATGACCATGATGGCCATTTTTCTCTACAAAATTTAGCATAAGATTGGAGCGTTATGTATCCTCCTTCGCAACAAGCTAGTAGGACATGCTTGGTACCTGGGGTTCCTTAGGTTTTCTAGTTTCATATGATGCCACTATCTAGCTTTAAAATTGAGCCTGTTACAACCTAAAAATCACAAGTTGCGTTTGTGCGTTAAAGAAATTAGTGGAATTAAAATTAATTTGTGTTAAAGCGTTATTATCGCATTAACTTTTACAGTCCTAGTTTTTTTTTATTTGTAAAGAGTTCTATAAGTGCAGGAAGGTCAGGGAACTTGCAAGGATTTCTATAGGCATAAAATTGCATCAATAATTAAATTCTTGTCACTTAAATCATCTTTTGCCAACTTCCAATTTATTAGACAAATTAAAGAATATACATTTTTCAAGTATATGCATATACATTCAAGTCAAAGCTTTAAAGTCATGTGTGTTACAATACTTCTCTTCTTCCAGCTTTGCCATCTACTACTCCATCATGGGTTTTGTCGTGCTGGTGTTTGCCTACGGGCAGGTGGCCCTCTGGAGCTTGTCAGCC
>CAKAKQ010028934.1:0-11115 GCA_916700675.1 Helicolenus avius
TCTGTTCTGAACAAGATAATTCTCCTTTGGTAATAATAATGTTCATATCACATAAACATGAGCAACACACTGCCTCACCTCTCATGCCACCAATGAATTAACCACTCTAACTGTAGTATTACAAAAAAAACAAGTGTAATAGGAATGAAAAAAATAAATAAATAAATAAAAATAAAATAAATAAATACAATCAAATAAAAGCAAGAAAAAAGGAAAAAAGAGGTGACTGGAGTTCTGGCATCAGCAGAAATAATGGTGACAGATTTTCAACAAACGTGTCTGTTTTCAACTGTAATCTTGTAAACTGTGATTTTCTCCATGATAATCTCTCCATTGCTTTATGCTGCATGGTTACGGCTTCAACCAGGAAACTCATCTCTTTTGTGTTGCTATTAAAATCAGAATACTTAGAAATTATTATTAAGATGAAAATGAATTGAATGATGTTTGAATCCAAGGCAGACGTTTGGCCTGTAGGGAGCTCAGAAAATGACCATAAGTTAGAACCAATGAGCACAAAATCTATATAACAAATGGCGCCCAGCTGTGAGAGGAACGACTGTATCTTCTAAAATGAGCTGTTTTTCTATTCCACACCACCCGCCACTAACTCATCTACACTTCAACGGGATTAGCCGATGCGTCCAAGAGGACTAGCATGTTCTCATACATAGACATAAGGTTGTTATCACCTGTTCCATCAAACTATGTTCCTCTCCCTGATGTGAATGACAGGCCAAAGATGTTACCTGTCCTTGCGTATTACTGATGGGGGATTAAAAGAGATCTGACTGTGCAGTCTGGGTGTCCTAAAGCAGGACATATTACATTTCCCCTTTTTGTCTAAATAATGGAAAAAGGGATTCTGCCTGTGCTGAATGCAAACAAGAACAGTATGTGTATCTGTGTGTGTAAGGGGAGAAAAGTCAGTTGGAAATAGGAATCAGCAAGGTGTAAAGATGTGCACAACAAGAGTCCATGCACAGGTCAGGATGTGTTTGGCCTTCTGAGTGGGGAGAGAGAACAGCTTGTCCAGTGTGTGTGTGTGTCTGTCTGTCTTAGCGAGCCAGATCTAGCCGTCCTTTCCTCTTAACCTTTTCCACTACAGGTTCTACTTTTGGTCCAGGCCGTGCTTAGCGCCTCGGATAATGTTCTGCTCTTTTAATTGTGCTTTGACTGCGACGGCCTTAGCATGGAGGTCTTGTGATACCGCCGCCGAGCTCATGAAAGTCAACACTCTCTCCTCATTTTGTTCGCGTCTTGCTACGCTTTGTTCCCCGTCCTCTTGAGAGAACAGAATGTTATAGTCAAAATTACTGTAATTTATTTCTTTTTTTCTCATTATTGCACTTAAAGAGACTCATTCATTCAAACTGTTTCATACTGGGAGAGCTTGACACGCAGTATTTGAACCTGCCCAGAACAATCTGTTCCTGATGGTTAAATGTGTAGATAAAGAAAATGTTCATGCATGAAAGCCTCTTCACGCTCCTCTTCAACTTTGAAAGACACATACAAGCAGTCACACACATAAGCACACGGGTGTAGGGACGGTAGGGACATGTTCCTACCATTATCCAGTGATTACCGAATTGTCCCTTTAGCAATAATTTTGATAAAAAAAAAGCTGCCGTAATACAGCCGCAAGTTAGCGAGAGAATAAGATAAACCAACTACGACGGAGGGACAAGAAGTAATAATCTCAGATTTAGAGAATTAAACCTGCAGTAGGCAGTATATTTTTGGCATCATTGGACACAAAATCCATAATAACCTTTCAGCATATTGTAATTCAAGTGTTCTGAGAGAAAACTAGACTTCTGCACCTCGTTATGGCTCTGTTTTCAGGCTTTACAAAACCGAGTAGTGTTGGGGGAAATTGGCCAATCACAGGTAATTTCAGAGAGAGAGCGTTCCTATTGGCTGTTCATTCAATGGAGACGGCTGTCAATCATGAGAAAGTTTGTGAGTTAACTGACAGCTGCTCAGAGACAGCAAGGCTCCAGCTTGGCTCTGATTGGTTGTTTTCCTCCAGTCTGTGAAATCTTGCAGATGCCATTAGGAGCACCGGAGGACACAGAGGCAGATGATCTAGGATCTAGTGACCGTTTTATAAATATAACTTTTTGGATCATATTTTCTCCGTTTCTACCCGCTGCTTTTTTAAGTCATAATATTATAATATTATGATGCCGCCAGCTCCGTGTCGCTGTCTCTGGCTTATAGAAACCTTTGCTCTGTTTGGGACTGTCTCCCTGCTCCAGGATGTTTCCCACTTCAAAGCTTGGGGAAGTGGCTATGAGCTGCACTTTATCAGAGATGGTGAAGTTACATTTGTGTAGACACACAATAGTGAGATTTATGCGTGTTTTCAGTCATTTTGGTTTTCCACCTCCGATGAAGAGCAGCCCACGGCTGATTCCCTGAACTTTGTCCTAAATAGGGTTATGTGTCTGTCAGATGGTCTGAATGACAAACTACCATATCAGCAGAGCAATAAAGAAAGGCACAGCAGACTATAGGGCAGGTAGATTTTGAAATACTATGACTTTATTCTTATAATATTAGCTACTTTTTCCTCAAAATATTACGACATACTCTCAACTTCTCAGAGAACACCGATGTGTTTTGAATGTGCAGAAAGTTTCAAACATGAGCAGAAATCTTGCTGTAACACATATGAGCTATTACAGTAAAGTCCAGGGGTTTATAAATTAATACAAATTAATTGATGTATCATTGAGATGAATAGGTGCCACATGCTCATTGAAAGAGGTTACTACCCCAAACAAAAGACACAAAAGAGGACGGAGGAGTAAATCATTCCTGCGTGTGTGTGCTGATTCAGCAGAAATAACATTAGATGAGAGAAATTGATCAACAGGAGAATAGGGCTGCACGATTATAACCAAAATGATCATTATTTTGATCAATATTGAGATGACGATTATTTATCACGATTATTCATTGATTTTAGCAACAACATATTTTTATTGCACTTTCACATAAAAATAAAACAGCACACTGTTTTCACTTCCATGCTGTGCTACATGCCTGCTAATGTACAAATTAGGGCTGCATAATGTTGGAAAAAACTGACATGCAATATTCTTTTCTGCTATATATATTGCAATATATGAAAAAATACAGGAATATTCAGCCCCTTTGTTAGTAAAAGTTAAAATTAAATGCTTCAATCTGGTGCACTTCAAGAGGAAAATTAGCACCATTAAGAGCTAGATAAACAATTTTATGCTCCTAATTTAATCATCATAAACACATTGGTTGTATAGATTGTATCTATACCCAAAAGTGAAGCCAAAACATCTGGATCGCCAGCTGGTGGCTGGCTGTTAGTTTAAGAAGCTCTTGATTTGATATGCAGCACAGTTTTCTATGAGCAGAACGTGCATTTTAAAAGTCAACATCGCAGTTGATCATCTTCATTTAATTGTGGGAAGCCAAAATTGTGATTAATATTCGATTAATTGTGCAGCCCTACAGGAGAATAAATATTTGAAAGCAATACAGAAAGCCTGAGAGCCTTACTGCAACATATTCCATTATGTTTTTTTATTTCACCTGAATTGTGTGTTTTCCTTTACATAAATAAAGACATTTCCATCATGAATGGATGCAGACATTTTCACCAGGATGTAGGAAATGAAGTGTTTGACGCTCAAAATTTTCCAGGGGATGACCTCCAGAACCCCTGCTTCATATGTGTTGAAATGAAACATACACCCCTTGAATATACAACACACTAAATACATTTCTGCTTCTCTTCTGCTCTGTTCTGAGGGGTTAATATTAAATGATATGTAAATCCAGCCAGCTGTTAGCAGCCGGGGTATTCATTTCTTACAGCACTTATCAAGCTTTTAACGGGGAGCTGAAACATAACATTTCTGGCTTTAATCAAGAATATGCATAGAACCACCACTAATCCTTTCAGACTTGAGTGAACTTTTCTAAATGCAGTAGTTTTGGGTCACTGGGTCCAACAATAACAAAGACACCAATGGAGGTGTAGCTGTATGAGGGCAGGTGCTTCCTTGTCTCTAGCTGTACTGAGGGAGGACATGTCTTAGATAACGGCCCTCCCTTCCTCCCAGCTGCTGCTGAAACTCTGTGTTCAGGGCTAGCCGCTTCTTGCGTATGTTCCAGCCACTGCATTGTCCTACTTAGTCCTTGTTAATGTTAATAACGACACCCAAATGTTGTGTTCTTGCTCACATAAATAGCTCGGACAGTGAGAATTGTTTCACGATGTGAATGGGACAAAATGAGAACCTTAAACTAACAGTAGTAGTCTCTTTTTACAATATGAGATTTGTGCGTTAAGAAAAATACTGGTGTTACACATTCAACCAAATTTCTGTTTAGACACGGGATATAGAGAGTTTGAATTTTTGCGTTACTCTCAAATCTAAACCAGCTTTCTAACAATACTCACTTTATCTCTGAATACACACTTTTTTCCACGATAAAATCTGAAATTAATCTTTGAAATCTTGTGTTTCTAATGTAACACGTTCTTAATCCAAACTGAACATTCCGGAATTGAAATGTAACACATTCTGATATCCGAACTAAACATTCCGGAATTGTAACGTAACACGTTTTAAATTCCAAACTGAACATTCCGGAATTGTAAATCCCAACTGAAACTTCCAGAATTGTAATGTAACACGTTCTAAATTCCATACTGAACATTCCGGAATTGATATGTAACACGTTCAAAAACCTGAACTGCACATTCCGGAAATGTAACGTAACACATTCTAAATTCCACACTGAACATTCCGGAATTGTTAATCCCAACTGAACATTCCGGAATTGTAATGTAACACATTATTAATGCCAAACTGAACATTCCAGAATTGTAAATCCCTACTGAACATTCCGGAATTGTAATGTAACAAGTTCTAAATTCCAAACTGAACATTCCGGAATTGTAACGTAAAGTGTTCTAAATCCTGAACTGAACATTCCAGAATTATATGTAACACATTCTAAAATCTGAACTTTACATTCCAGAATTGTAATTCCGTAACACCTTCTAAAATCTAAACTAAACATTCCGGAATTGTATATCCCAACTGAACATTCCAGAATTGTAATGTAACACGTTCTAAATTCCAAACTGAACATTCCGGAATTGAAATGTAACACGTTCTAAAACCTGAACTGAACATTCCAGACTTTTAATGGAACATATTCTAAAGTCTGAACTTTACATTCCAGAATTGTAATTCCGTAACACCTTCTAAAATCTAAACTAAACATTCCAGAATTGTATATCCCAACTGAACATTCCAGAATTGTAATGTAACACGTTCTAAATTCCAAACTGAACATTCAGGAATTTTAAATCCCAACTGAAACTTCCAGAATTGTAATGTAACACATTCTAAATTCCACACTGAACATTCCGGAATTGATATGTAACACGTTCAAAAACCTGAACTGCACATTCCGGAAATGTAACGTAACACATTCTAAATTCCACACTGAACATTCCGGAATTGTTAATCCCAACTGAACATTCCGGAATTGTAATGTAACACATTATTAATGCCAAACTGAACATTCCAGAATTGTAAATCCCTACTGAACATTCCGGAATTGTAATGTAACAAGTTCTAAATTCCAAACTGAACATTCCGGAATTGTAACGTAAAGTGTTCTAAATCCTGAACTGAACATTCCAGAATTATATGTAACACATTCAAAAACCTGAACTGCACATTCCAGAAATGTAACGTAACACCTTCTAAAATCTAAACTAAACATTCCGGAATTGTTAATCCCAACTGAACATTCCGGAATTGTAATGTAACACATTATTAATGCCAAACTGAACATTCCAGAATTGTAAATCCCTACTGAACATTCCGGAATTGTAATGTAACAAGTTCTAAATTCCAAACTGAACATTCCGGAATGGTAAATCCCAACTGAACATTCCGGAATTGTAATTCCGTAACACCTTCTAAAATCTGAACTAAACATTCCGGAATTGTATATCCCAACTGAACATTCCGGAATTGTAATGTAACACGTTCTAAATTCCAAACTGAACATTCAGGAATTTTAAATCCCAACTGAACATTCCGGAATTGTAATGTAACACGTTCTAAATTCCACACTGAACATTCCGGAATTGATATGTAACACGTTCAAAAACCTGAACTGCACATTCCGGAAATGTAACGTAACACATTCTAAATTCCACACTGAACATTCCGGAATTGTAAATCCCAACTGAACATTCCGGAATTGTAATGTAACAAGTTCTAAAATCCGAATTAAACATTCCGGAATTGTAACGTAACACATTATTAATGCCAAACTGAACATTCCGGAATTGTAAATCCCTACTGAACATTCCGGAATTGTAATGTAACAAGTTCTAAATTCCAAACTGAACATTCTGGTATTGTAAATCCCAACTGAACATTCCGGAATTGTAATTCTGTAACACATTCTAAAATCCGAACTAAACATTCCAGAATTGTAACGTAAAATGTTCTGAAATCCGAACTAAACATTCCGGAATTGTAAATCCCAACTGAACATTCCGGGATTGTAATGTAACACATTCTAAATTCCAAACTGAACATTCCAGAATTATATGTAACACATTCTAAAATCTGAACTTTATATTTCAGAATTGTAATTCCGTAACACCTTCTAAAATCTGAACTAAACATTCCGGAACTGTATATCCCAACTGAACATTCCGGAATTGTAATGTAACACGTTCTAAATTCCAAACTGAACATTCAGAAATTTTAAATCCCAACTGAACATTCCGGAATTGTAATGTAACACGTTCTAAATTCCAAACTGAACATTACGGAAATGTAATTCTGTAACATGTTCTAAAATCCGAACTAAACATTCCGGAATTGTAATTCCGTGACACGTTCTGAAATCAGAACTAAACATTCCGGAATGTTAACATAACACATTCTAAAATCTAAAATGAACATTCCGGAATTGTAATTCCGTAACACATTCTAAAATGTGTGAGTGTTTTTTTAAACAGAAGATTAATCACTATCTGTGTCTTCTTTGTTTTTGTCACATAATAAGAAAAATATCAAGCTCAGACTCACAAATGTATTCACAAACAGTCCAGGAACATTAGCATCATATTGTCTCCAAATGACTATAAAATGATGATTTAAATGCTCACATGATCTGCAGATGTGCTACAGACACAGTTCGTGGTTGGGGAGTGACAATGCATGTCATTACGATGATTGAAACAAGATGTCATTGCATGTATAGTGTATAATTATAGCTCATTAGAAACACAGGCTGCTAATTGCTGTGGTACATTGTGTACATACATAAAGATAACACATTTTGAATGTGTCACATACATCCGATACAGGCAGTAGGTAGGTCAGGTGTATGACTGGTTGTTCTGCTTTGACCAACATGATTACCATAAACAATTACATGTCTTTAAATATTAACCACATCACATTTTTTGCTTAATACTGAAACCTACCCAAGACGTTTTTATTCCCAAACCTAACCAAACATTAACCATGGCGTTGTGACATCATAAAACTGATTTATTTTCCAACAGTGATGTTGTCTGGTAAATAGAGGTGTCAAATCTTCGTGTTGCTCTAGATGGCATGGAAAAACAATGTATTTTGTTGTACTTCTCATTGCCTGCGGGTGACAAAGGTGTCACATTTGCAGAAGCTATTACTTTCTTTGTCTATAGGTGGCAACACACACAAACATCTGTACAGAACCAGCACATGCACTTCTGCCACTGTAGGCAAAAAACAATTATGCCGCCCCTCTATCTGCAACGTAGCATACCAGCTACAACACACAAAGGCCAATATTGCATACACATAACGCAAATAGAAACACTAGTGTCACTTATTGTCGCTTACTCTCACACACAACCCTCATTATCATATGGGTTAGGGAACTATTACAAGTGAACTTAGAGGTATACTTTTAGTTATATACTTGTAGCCCACTTTTTAGTTAATGAAAGTACACTTTAAAGTATACTCTCAGTAAACTACTAGTTTTTTCCAAGTATACTTGGCTTATACTGAAAAGTATAAGTATATTTGCCTAAGAACTATAAGTTAACTTAAAAAAAAAAACATACAAGTATTCTTGCAGTAAAAACTATTAACTAGTAAGTTTTCTTTAAGTTAACTTGTAGTTCTTAGCCAAATATACTTATACCTTTCTGTTCTTTTCAGTATAAGCCAACTTGGACTCTTCTGTATACTTGCCAAGTACACTTCAACTTTTCTGTTTACTTGTCAGTATAAGCCAAGTATACTTAAGTATCATGTTACATATATCTCTGATAAGTACATAAAAAATAAACTGAAAGCATACGCTCTTATATTAAGTTTGAAAGAAGTATACTAATAGCACCCTTGAATAAACATATTTTTTGTAAAGGTAGCAAGCCTGCCATTACTGCTATTTGTTTTGCTCATGAGTTGGCCCACATTTCAGTGCCCTTGCCGAAATGCCGCCCTATCGAATTGGCTAGTCACCTATATGGACACTACAGCGCATCTATAGGTCTAAACTGCAAATAGCAGGATATTAATTCACTTTTTAATAGTTGTCATGAGTAGAACTGCTCTTGTTCCGCCTTGTGGAGTTGAAAGCCAGCTCCAGGTGATTTGCATTTTTCCAGGGTCGTTTCATTTTCCAGTCCGTCCCTGCTTAGCAGTGTACAGACAGTCCCTGTGTACACTGTAGTCCCCACTCAGGGTCAGAGCCAGTTAGCATGTGAGAGCTAAGCAACCAGGGACACATACAGTATAGTGTCTGTTGATACATTTTGCTTACAAGACTGAAAAATGTACAGTATAGGTATATGTACACAAAGTGTCCACTCACCACTCTCCCCAGAGAGGTATTAGTTACACACACACCACATGAAAATGGTTCCATCGAGCTTGCCTGGAGTGCTGTTCAACTTTGCAGTATAATACAGCATCAGGGGTTGTTCTTGTATCAAATAGTTATGTAATCTTCTTCTCACCGTGCGTAAATAACAGATAAACCAAAAGTCATTATCAGCTCTTCTTTGATCTTCAAAGGCTCCAAGAAAATCCATGAATAATGAAAGCGGCATGTCGCAGCTAGTTTTGATGAACCATTATAAGATAGCCACGCTAATCACATTTACAGTAAGTGTAACATCAAAACACACTCTCCTCTATTGCTGCATCTAATCCACAAATATGCTTTTTTTTCACGGCGTTACCAAGCAACACAAATCAACTGTTGCCCCTGCATGGATGAATGTAGCACCTGCCACATTAGGTGCTACTGGCACATTATAAATGGGATGACAGATGTCATTAAATCATTACATTTGTGAGCAAGGTCCAAGGTGACTATAGAAGGCCTATTCTATACATTTAGGCTGCTGTCCATTTATGTTTTCAATGCTCTTAACCATAGAATCAACCATATGACCACGCATGCATACTGCATATAAAAGTGTCAACAAGGTGGCCGCACTCAACGCAGTGATGGAACACTGAATTATTCACAATTCACCATCTGCCTTACATCACCCGGCTGCCTGTCGCTGTCTGCATCAAGTGTGCTTGCGACAAAAGGGTGAACGTTGTAGTGTAATTTTTGCTGGGCGTATGGTGAGAAAAAGTTATGCTTGATAAATATATTTTCTATGTAAGAGCGTCCCGCTTTTAAAAGAAAGTACGGCAAGTTCTGTGAGAGATTCACCAAAAATAAAACATATGAAAAGAACTTATTTTTCTCCAAAAATGAAATTCAACACATTACCTTGACGGAGCTTTGTGCAAGAAGTCCTTTAGATGTTTAGCAAAGGGCAGACCGATGTAAGAATTTTGTAAGTGATGGCCTTGTTCAGAAGAAGGTCACCTTTGTGTTAATTAGCAACATGAGCAAAGTGTTCTGATTCTGTGTGTTACAGAACTTCTACTACTTCAACTACTGACATGATGCAAAGTGATAGTGGCTGACTGTTACGACCCCGAGAAAAGCTTGTCGACCAGGTCAGACATAATCACAAGAATCAAGAGTTTTCAAATGATCAGAAGGAGGGGGAGCATAACACTGACAAAGGCCACTTTGTGCTGTTCTTTATAGAGAGAAAGTTCCACATTCAAGACACATGGGCTGCAGTTGAAAAGTAAAAAAATTGTCTTGGACTAAACACTTCTCCTTGACCTTGATGGAAAACGTCATGAGGTCTGCACTTAGGCTTCGTAATCATTTTGCAACGGCAGCGGATGTTACTGACGTGGATCTGCCTTGGTAAAGCTACAATGTTTCGAAAATGGACTACAACTTCTCCCTGTGCGTTGTTAAATAGCTCTTTCAGTGACAGACTGCTTCACCCGCGGCATGAAAGAGGGATACTGCAGGTTCCTCTGCTGTTGTAACATCAACATATAATATAATGGTGTGTCACTAAAAGTAGCGGCCGCAAGGAATTGTGGGATGTTATTATCTCCTTTCCATTAGTAAAGGATGGTCAAGTGTATCCTATGCTAAAGGATATTATAAAGGAAGCATTGAAGCACCTTCCCTTAGCATTTAGAGGATTCAAACATTCAATCATGGCTGAAACGTGTGCCCAAAGAGATATTGACTGAAATCTGCTCAGTGAAATGTCAAGTGTCCACTTGTAAAGTAATTGAATGCCCTATGTAATTGGAAATATAACATATAATACGCTTTTCTATATTTCATTGAGAGTGCAAAAAGTGTCCCATACAGCCTCCAAGCTATTCAGCTCCCCACTTCAGTCAGTGGCCACAGTGTATGTGAAATGGACACTCCACAACGCCAAGAAACTCGTGACTACTATTTGACTGTTTGTCCTCGTCTGTCTATTCCCAAGACAGTGAATGAAAAGAATCTAGATAAGATGTATTCATTTTCACCATACCCAGAGTCCATGCACACAAAACTGTTTCTGGTTCTGATGACGATTCACTGCGTTCGGGCTGCATTTTAAAGGAGGATTTGGCGGCATCTAGTGGTGTGGTTGCAGATTGCAACCAACTGAGTACACCTCTGCTCACTCCTCCCTTTCCAAGACTG
>CAKAKQ010028937.1:0-11075 GCA_916700675.1 Helicolenus avius
GAGACAGGTGAGCCAACAGTCGAGGATTCCCGTTAATAGACGTGCGGATGTGAAAGCCGGCTTCTCTCGGTGTCTCGACGGTGCTCTTTGACAGCAATGACTCAAACCCACCTGTGGGCTCTGATATATGGACTTTAATTAGAGGCTTTTTAACAGAGATGTCAACTGTGAGGCTGGTTATTAAGACGGGATTGCCTGCTCTGCCTTAATGATAAGTAATGAGCATGCAACCTCTGTGGAAATCAAAGCCCGTATCTGGTTACAGGAAGTGCTCTTTATGACATATAGATCGTTTTAAAGAGGCCACCAGGCTTCAAAGTAATATTTCATGTTTATGTGCATTTGTGGAGCAGCTTTCTGTCTGTCTGATTGATTACCCGTCATTGAGATGACACCACGGGACAAAAAGGAAAAGACACAAGAGAGACGTGAAAAATTTAAGCGCGCGGAAATATCGGTTTTATGAGCTCTGTGAATGCACGCCTCCATTATTTAGCAGCGAGCGCCGGCGTAACCGATCAAAAGCCCCTCGCGCCTCCTCTGATGGGAATTTTAAGCTTTCCAGGAAAGGAAAGTTGTCACTGCGTCCCTCTCATCGAAAAAAAAAAAGAATGCTTTTGATCATTTGCGATCACAGGATAGCATGCATTATTCTGCAGATGGATTATTAATCAAGAGATTTGTGAGTTCACACACGCACCGTTGGGGAAACACCTGAGCAATTTGTTCCCAATGCGACCAAATTGGAACACAAATGTATCCACAAAATGAAGTGGCTTGCATGTACTGTATATTACATAACAAGACTGCACATTTAGTCTGCAGTTAAAACCCTTCCTAAGGTTTTTGTGTTGAACCGGAGAGACCGTTGTGTGAATTACAGAATAGTACAGAGGGAACTAAATCCGATGAGCAGAACCAGTCGGGATCAGCAGGGGGGGGGGGGACCGGAGATCAGAGCCCAATCCTCTCCGACATACTTCACATGCATTTCTGCCATTCCCGCTGAAGCTGTCAGATGTTGCACACGCTGAGAAGAAGGAAAAATTTGTCGAAGCTTTGCGGGGGTAAAAAGGCAGAACAGGCAGACGCGAAAAGGAAAAAATAGGCGGCGAACACTTCCCTGTCAGTTTCTGAGTACGAGATGAGGTACAGTGGAGGGACACGCACCCTAGAGGCGAAGGAGATCTTTGAAGTGCGGCTCCATCAAAGCACATTCGCCTTCGTACTCATTTTTAATCTCTCTCCATCCCCCTCCAGTCATCACTCCCTGTGTTTATTGCTCCCTCTCAGTGAATGAAGAGAGTGATTGACATGCTTACTGAAGGCTTCCTGTACCTGGGGCGAGTAAAAAACTACACAGTTTGAAGCTTCAGGTACTCACACACTGCAGCCCAGGGCCATAAAGGCGTAGGTATGGAGCCTGGTCGTGCTGGAATAGTACTTTTTTGTGCAAAAAGGGAAAAGGATGTCTATTATTTGTTTGAAATATGCAAACTATTATGGACTTTGTGGACTCAACCAGATCACTGATGACCCAACCAGGTCTCAATGGAAGGCATATACATAGCATTACACAGACAACGGTGTGTCATGAGGACACATTTCAGGATTTTTCGCATGTCCTTTGTACGCCACGGAACAAAATTACGGTAACGTCCGCAGTTAGGTTTAGGCAATAAAACCACTTAGTTAGGTTTATTCATGACACACCGTTGTCCGTGTAATGCCGACACATTTCAGGATTTTTCGCATGTCATTTGTACGCCACGCAACAGAACTACGGTAACATCCACAGTTAGGTTTAGGCAACAAAACCACTTAGTTAGGTTTAGGAAAAACGTCATGTTTGAGCTTAATATAAGTACGTAAACTAAGTAAAATATATACGGAAACAACATAACATAAGTACAGAAAACACGTCACACGTCACATACTTTATAAAACAAAACACCGGCCTCCTGGTTAGAAGTCCGGTTGTTTGGTGAGAAAAAACTGAATGCAAGCAGAATTTTTGTTTGTTTACAAGAAAACCTCAATGGGCACCTTCAACTTTGTTTTTGAGGTAAAAAATGTTTTCAGCATGTTTGTGGATACAAGCAATGTGTTTTGGTGACCAAAAATAAATTGTACATCGTGTATAACCTTCAAAAATACTCTTATCTACGTATTATCGGAGTATTGAGTGTGAGGAAATAACATGTATTAGCATTCAGTGTCGGCCGTGGCTGCTGTTGGGAGGCTCACACATGCATGGGATGGGAATTGCGGTCAGTAAAAAAAGGCCAAACTTTAACAGACACCTGTCCAAAGATGTGAAAGAATTTTAGAGAAGAGCCTTCTCGTTCCAGCACAGCTGAGAATCATACATAATAAAAAACTCCACATATTCCTATTCAGAATTTGCCAGCAATTATTACAAAGCTCTTTGCATGTCTGCAGCGGGAAATGATATACGATGTGATTCCTGTTATTATGACCTCTGACACTCATTTGTATTCCTGCAGGTTGCGTATAATTCAGACGCTTCATCCGTCCAGGCTCTTCAACTAGCGGACTGTGGAGAAGAGATGTTTACAGACGAGGAGAGGGAAATTATGAACACACACACACAGATAACCACACACATGAGCACATCTATCACCCCCATGTGATTGGCCGTGAGTTGAATTCATATCGCCTCTCATAATAAACCAAGTCGATCTCCTTCACCGCTATCTGGAAAAGTAATAATTACAATTGTGGAGATTAGAATAAGGGAGATTTTTAATTAAGAGAACATATAAAACATGAATTCAAAGCTACCCTCCATTGTACCTAACATGTTTTTTGTTTTTTTTAAAGTTGATTTATCTCATGTTTTGACAAAACTTGCAATGATTGTATTGAGCGTAGATAAATTATAACGTTATCACGATGTGTTCAAATGTAATGTTGTAAAATGTAGTTTTTGGTATCGACTACAACATGTCTGGTATCGTGACATCCCTACTCATTACATATTTTTGATTAGATTTTTTTTTTATACATGCAGATTGTGTTTGATGCTGACATATTTCATTTTGTACTATGGTCACTTAACATTCTCTATTCTGATTAACTGGAAGGTGCAGATTAACTTTTACTGATTGAACAGTATAACCGGACAGGACTCCTGCACAGGTGCTTGTTTGCTGTTCTACATGAATGGCCTATGTGTTAGTGGGTAAAGACAGCTACAGTGAGGCTATTTGCGTAACCACCGATAGCTCCTTATCGCAAATTAAATTTCATACATGTTTGATATTTGCGTGAATCTGACACTCATGTCAGCCAATGATAAAAGATGAAAAGAAAAGACCTTTGAAGCCCCTGGTATTTAAATACTACATTATGGCATTCCTGATACGAATATCGTTTGTTGATATTTTATATCACAGTGGAAAAAGGTTAAACGGGAGGCCAGACTTTTCTTTCTAAAGTCATACTTCCAGCAGCTGACATGATTAATTATCACCAGATGGAGGGTCATATTTCCTGTCCTGACATCATATTAATCCTGCGAGACAAGAATGGAGAATTAGCAGGCTACCTATCATCTTTAGATTAATGTGACAATAGGTTACAGCCATGCCACCGCTGTCATAGTTCTGCTCTGTGAGGTCTCCAGTAAGCTGAATTTAAGCCCAAACCAAGTGCTGCAGAGTTAACGTTATCCCCATAGTTCCTACTGTTCCTTCCACCTCTCAAGTCCGACAAGCTGTTTTTCTCTCTTGTTTTTGTCAGCGGGATGGCGGGAACATCAGGGGATCCGTTTCCACAAGATTAATTCTTCAAAACCATGAGGCGTGTGACAGGGTGTGTTCACTGAACATAGCAGAAAAAACTTGTAAAGATATGGATCCTTCTATATTATGGATGATTTGTCTTTCGCCGTTTGAATTGTCGCTCTCCATCTGTCCCTTTTCTCCGTGTATAATTTAACCCCCGTGTGCTGCTCCTAATTACTCATACTTTTTTTTATGGCCACATCCTTTCATGTGTCTCATTATTAAGGCCGGTTTGCAGTACATTGCTATTGCGTGCATACATTCCCTAGAGCGAATGTATGCACGTCTGAGCCCTCATTGAATATGACATGTTAAAACTGCTGTATTTCTGCTGCTATTTAGCACATAAATAATGCAACATACAACAAAACTGTTTGCGCTCGGCTGTTGACGGCTGCTGAAGAGGATGACATGACAGGAGACATGATATTGTCTCTACTGGGGTTAATAGACAGGACAAAAAATAAGCAGTACAGGATTTTTCTGCTGCCAGTTATAGAAAAAAAAGGTTAATAAAAGGCTGAGCAGAGAGCTTTGTTTTTATGCACTAGCAGATATCTGGCCATTACTGCCATCCCTACACTTGGCAGCCTGACAGTTTAAATTGCGGAGAGAGAAACAGCGACTACATTTTACATTATTTATGCTACATTTCCTGGCGGTTGGCTCACATACTCTTAAGTTGTGTTTAAGTCATTTTGCCACTTCCTCACTGGGTTTGAACAAGAGCAGACAGCCTCACACACACACACACAAACACACACCTAAGCTTTTTCAGACTCATCCCGGGCACACGAAGCAGAGGGAAGATGGGCTGCCTGTCCACTCTGGATAACATCTCGGTGAAGTTTGATCTAATGAGGAAATAGAGTCAGAGCTAGCCTTTCCTTCTCTCTGTCTCTGTCACACTCTCACACACACAAACAGGCTTCAATCAGCTCACTGGCGTACAAACCAGAAGAAGAACTACAGAGAACCAGGACCAATTAGTACTGTTGTCATGGATCCCATGCAGTTAAAGCTCCACGCAAGCAGGTTGAACAGTTTTTTTCACTTCACCACAGTACACGAATTCTCAATGTAGAAATATACAGCAGCACGAATGCCAAGTACTGGTTTTGGCATCTAGTTTTCAGCACCAAGGCCATCTTGGCAACATTCATTCATTTCATCTTCATGAGTATCATCGATTACTGGCATTTTTTAATCTTTCTTTAAACCAGAAGCACTGCGTCATGGTTGTATGCCAGTCAAGTAGCAGTTTACATCCATGTCTGTCCCAAAATGTCATCATTTTGTCATTTTCTCCTGTTAGATATTTGTGTGAAATTGTCATATTTGGTGTTTGGGTCCTTGAGTTATGGCCAAAAACGCATTTTGTGAGCAGTTCATCCTTGAGTTCAAGTGGACGTTTGTGCCAAATTCGAAGAAATTTGCTCCCGGCATTACTGAGATATCATGAGAATGGGATGGATGTGAGGTCACAGTGACCTTTGACCACCAAAATGGAATCAGTTCATTGTTGAGTCCAAGTGGACATTTGTGCCAAATTTGAAGAAATTCCCTCCAGGCTTTCTTGAGATATCGCATTCACAAGAATGGACCGGACGGAGGTTATGAGAATAAATTCAGTATTTTGGAATACTGAACTGGAATCAATCAGGAAAATCTTTACACACTGGGGGCGTGATGAATAAACAACACCAAAATGCGAAATACTCGCCTGCAAATATATGTTTAGGGCTTTTATTGTGAAAGGTAAGAACAGAAGGAGTGGATCTGGTCTGCACTACCTTTGTCAAGGTTGAAAGGAGTAATAAAGTTTGCCATCTTGGTTCGGACTATGGAGCCTAAGTGGTGTTGTTTAATAAACGTAGACGTGATGGTTAATGATCTTATTCACAATGTGAAAGCTCAGAAAATCGTTCCAAAAAAAAATTACGTGCTTTTTTGCCATGTAATATTCATCTTCTGTGTGACAGTAATTATGACAAAAACAACAGTTAAAAAAAATAAAATTGATGTGCTAATTCATTGCATGAAAAAAAAGCTAACAAATAACATTAACAATGGCTCTTATCTAATTAAAGGTGCAATGCGTAGGATTTGGCGTCATCTAGTGGTGAGGTTGCAGATTGCAACCAACTGAAACTCCATCCGTGTGCCAAGCGTGTAGGAGAACTACGGTGGCCGACATGAAAACGTGAATGGCCCTATCTAGAGCCAGTGTTTGATTTGTCCGTTCGGGGCTACTGTAGAAACATGGCGGCCGGCTCTGTGAAGAGGACCCGCTCCATATGGAGATATAAAGGTTCATTCTAAGGTAACAAAAACACAATGATTCTTATTTTCAGGTGATTATACACTAAAGAAAACATACTTATTAACATGATATTCTGCCAATAGATCCCCCTAAATATTACACACTGTTCCTTTAAAGTGTCCCCATAAGTCATGACTGTGTGTCACTGAGCATGCACAATAGGTTCTTTTCACAGCAGCCATTTGGACATGTAATTGCAGGGTAAACATACAGTAGGCGTACTGAATTCAGCCATAGTTAATTTTATTATTTACAATATACATGTTTCTCTTGTGACATGTCAAAAAAAACTATTCAACTTAGGGGTTGTAATATGATTTATGCAGTATGCATGGGATATACAATATATTAAAAAAAAATAAAAAATAACATCTCCTAATAATTACAATTACAATTTGAAAACCATTTCTAAATCACATTTTTAAATTCAAGTACATGCACATGTGCTATCATGTGTACTGGTTTTAGATGGGCTATAATTTAGCACACTTAAGCAGCTATGTTATCCAGAATGAGGTATAAAATTAGTCAGTACTCGATGACTACAATACCAGCAGATTGAGCGGAAACGAACATTCAAATCATCTCACTTATGAGCTGAGCGTTAACAGCAAAACATGCTACAGGAATCGACTTCGACTGCATGTTGAACCAACAAGCAGCAAGTGTTGCTTTCCATTTAAATAGTCCAACAAAAGCTAAAAATAATACTTTCCTCACTGTGGGTGCTCCTGTTTGTCCATCCGCACACACGTCCACACTTCCTATTTGTGTGTATTTAAAGTGGATGTGTGCACACTGGCATGCCTGTATGCTTGCGTAAATGCGTGTGTACACAACAAGCACATGCATGTTTGTGTTTCGTGCCCGTGTGTTTTGTGTGGTTAAGTCTGTATATCGCAATCATTACGCTTTCACCCACTTGGAAAAAACATAGATTCAAATCAATTACGCGCTAAAGGTCACAGTGGGAGCACAAACAAAACCGCTAATTGGTGAGTGGTGAAAAGAGCCACGGGTGACGTGGCCATAAATAGCTGCGGACCTCACCTATATGGTTTGGCACAAAAGGTAATGCACGGATAGCTGAAATGCATCTCGCACTCCGAATGACCAAATATAGCTGCAGTGTCTTGGCTGCTGCTTGTTGTGGTGGAGGATTCACACTCTGAGGGAAGTTAGCAAGAAGAGTAGGAGGAGATTTGTACATGTTGTGTAAAAGTCTGTTTGAATCGGGCTTGAATTCTTGAATATTCCATATTTTGGCTTGTAATGTTGTCAGAGTGACTTCAGATGAGTGAGCAGCTAGGATTTAGTGTCTTTGTCAAGAATACATCCACAGCATACACTGAGACTAAATGTTCCACTGTTAAAAACAAATCAGAAGTTATGATTAATGTAAAAAAAAAAATTAACCACCTGTATCTTTAGCGACATTATTGGGTCAAATTTTTATTTGTCCAATAGTTTGGTTTACAACCAGTTGGCAACCTCTGGGTATTTATAGTGAAGCCAATGCGGAATTGCCCTAAAGGTCCAATATTTAATGTCAGTCTATGTTTGCAACCAAATACCTGCACAAATAATGACAATTCCATAAGCCTCAGCTGTATGCTACTTTGTGTTTAGTGCTAATTAACAATGCTAATTTAAGAGGGTGAACATGGTAAACATAGCTGCTACACATCTAGCTATCATTAGCATGTTAGCATGCTGTCAATAGCATTTAGCTCAAAGCACTGCCGTTAACGTGGTTGTAAACTCTACTCTAAATTCCATTTGACAGTCCACATCAGACAAACTCAATACAAACTGTTTTGCGATATATTAGATTTTCAAATATCTGGCATTTCCACCGTTTTTGAAACAGATGGATGTAAACTTATGTGTTATTCTGAATAGAAATAAAATTGTGAAAGTAAGTGCACGCATATGCAAAGTAAGTGATACTGTCCATACTTTCAGATGACCATCATACCAATATAATGTATAGCACCGTAACGATGATGTCAATATTCTTATCCCCAAGTATCGAGACAAATATGTGTTTACTTGGCATTTGACTTTCTTGTGACTTCATGTTGTCACTGACACCTGTTTTTTAAACCAGGTTTTTGTTTGCGCTGATCCCATATGGGGGTTAGGAGGTTGCCTGTCACCTCTTAATCTCGTGTTTTGCCGGCGAAAGAGTGGAAGAGAGAAGGAAACTGTTGTTATAGAGCTCTGATTAGAATCCTGTCTTGGCTAATAGCAGGATTATGTCTGAGTCCTTCTAAGCCTGCACTGCCGGGTTTTTATTCAGTTATATAGCTGGGGCATCTCCTGGGTTTTCTTATGAGAGTAGAGCTATCGGATGTGTGAGCGTAAACGTTGTCTGGAGGAAATGTGGAGGAGGACGGATGCGTTCACAGAAAAATACCTAACGCACAAAGTGGCCGAGTCATTTTTACACATCACAATCAAAGCGGCGAGAGCTACTTTCGGTAATCGATTGTGTAGACTTTTTCACTCATGAATAAACCCGGTGATTTGCAAGATGCCAAAGTTAATCTACTTTGCATAAATAGATTGGTAAGCAGCATCTGTTCCTTCTACAAGCTTGAAATGGAAGTCAGGAAATCAGAAAATTACCGAATTATTTGTACGCTACTGACAAAGCTGAACGCGTGAATTAAATTATTGAAACGTGTCTTTCTTTCAAAAGGTAGATAAGATGAAGATGAAGGTAGCGATAGTAGGAAGGGATCAGTGGGTGAACAGGCAATCAGTGATGTTATAGTCGATACAAATTCACTCAATGCTCTGTGGAAATGAACACTAGAGGGAAATGAAGTGGGGTCAGAGTGCATGGTCACACTAGAGCGATGTCGCTGGAACGTGCCGAAGCAAGATCAAAGGATCAAAGTTATATATCTATAAGAGTTTCTATAAATAAATGGCATTCAAATGATCTGCAATCAGCACATTTCAAAGCACATGCAAGCATATATAATGATATTTCTAGATTTAATTGACCTCCCTTTATTCTTCATTATGTAATGGAACTTTTTAGCCTAAGAATACATACAGGCAATAATAAGCATATTGGAAAATAATTGCACAAGGAAAGATCACTCCAAGAGGAAAATTCTTTTGTAATCAGTTAATTAAAGATATTAATTGGAACTTAATTCAAATTAAATTCTGCAAACCCAATATGGCTTGAGCATAACATATACTGTGTATACCCCGCTGATGTTTTTACTATGGCTGTCAATTAAAATATGCAATTGCGATCAATCGCAAATGAAATTGTATCAGTTCAAAATGTACCTTAAAAGTATTACTGTATATAAGAAGTGGACGTAGTCACCGTGACGTTGCCCATTGGTTTGTGGACTGCCGTTTTGAAGCCTCCAGTGCGGCTTCTTGCCATCTTGTTTTCTGGCAACCAGAAGTGACACGAGAGGGTGGAGCTAAGTACAACCGAACGCTGAATAAGACAATTTTAGGCGACCAAAATGTTCCAATTAACTTTGCATGAACTAAAAACACACTGCGAAAGGGTTAAAGTTGTAAGACAAAAACATGGACTGCCAGACCGGACAACGCCGTGGTAGCGACCTGTCAATCACACAGTAGCTATACCTTAAAACATGCTCTACTTTATCGTCTATTTGACTCTAAATGGGACCATCATTTACGAAATGAACATCATGCTGTATTGAAGAAGACTTGAAACTAGCGATTAAGACCATGAACTCATGTTTAAAATGTTTACTGAGGTAATAAATCAAGTAAGAAGTAGGGTCAACCGTAGGTTGTCGCCTGCTTTGGACAGAAATATCTCAACAACTATTGCATGGATGGAAATTAATTTTTTAACAGATATTCACGGTCCACAGAGGATGACACTTGATCCCCTGACTTTTGCTCTAGCACCACCATCATGTCAAATTTGTTCAATAGTTTGGTTTATGATCGAATACCTGCAAAACTAGTGACATTCCCATCAACCTCAGTTGTTTACTGAAAGCATGAATCATGTTATTGGGACTTTTCCCAAGTTAACATTTCCTACCAATGACTTCAAACTCATGACAATGTGCCCTTGATGCTCTCTGAGTCACCTAACTAGAAAAATCCAGTTGAGAGAGGACATTCCAATTAAGGAGTTAATGTAGTGGTGCCAATGGGTAGCACACAGAAATAGACATTCCCAACTGTCTCCCCACTCCCTCTATTCCTTTCCAGCTGTTTTTACAGAAACCCACCATCCATCACCAGCCGTTTGTGAAGCCGGTGTGTATGTGGTGCATGTGGACGTTTGCCAAGTGAACAGCTAGTGCCTGTCCTTTGTGTCTGAGCGTGTCTCCCAGGTGACACATTGCATCTTGTCACCACGGTGACTCACATTCGCTTGGAGTGGTCCAGGGTTTTTTGGGGGGGACGGAAACATGAGCGCGTACACATGCCAATAAACCCGACATCTTGCAATTACTGTAAACCTGCTTAGATGCACACACACATGCTCAAACACTCGCCCAAAGGTGTTTACTCACACTAAAACTGGGGAGGGGATGTTAAATGATTTAAGGGGCTGCACAGGGGCCTTGGAACATGCCAGAAATGATACATTTTTACTGTTTCAAGGCCCCGTGAGCTGTTTTCACAAGGGCCAGAAATTCTTGCAGCAACGCCATGCACATCCAAAAAACACACATTTCGCCTGCCACATCACATCACGCCAACAAGCTGTGTAAAGTGCATCCTTTCGTAAGACGGCGGTGCATTAATCCAGTGCAGGTGCACTCATGATTAACTGACTGGGGATTATGAGAGGGAGCGGAACAATCAAGTAAAGAAAGGTCACAACACTGTTGGGAGGCGATGCCCCGGTCTCCGGCGCTCCACTTGAGCTTTTCCGGAGTCTTGAATTTTGTTCTGGTGTGAGCCGGTGGCCC
>CAKAKQ010028940.1:0-12645 GCA_916700675.1 Helicolenus avius
TGTCTTTTGACATTATGTTTGTTTATATGGAAAATAAAGAAGCGTGGAAATACCATGATTTTGTCTTGGAAAATGATGCTTCACAATAAAAACATTTGGAGCAATTATGATTATTTTAGCAGAATCCAGATGTGTGCCTTTGCCCAATTTTGTCATGTCAACATATAAAGCAAAAATGCCACACCAAAAACCCATATTCTCTAGAAATTTGTAAAAACAAATTATATATTCTTTGATATTAGTTTCTTTTCCTTTCTTTTCCCTCAACAAAAACAGCAACAATAGAGACTTTGGCTTCCTGTCTATGACCCAAATGGCTTTTACGCATTAATTTCTGCTCTAACAAAATATTTCAAAGGAAAACATCCCATATGGATTTAGCAGCATGCTCTCAAATGCAATGTCTAGGTAACATCCACGACTCATAGTGTGGAAAAACTGACATTTGTGGTTGATGAGACAGATTTGAAAAAAAAATAAAAAATCCGGAGGACAATAAGTTGTCACGCTTCATATCTTGACTATACCGTAGCAAAACTGGATTAACGGACTGGCAGTTAGTCCTTATTACATATTGATACGGCAGAACATACAGTGTAAAGTGTGTATTAAGTATTAAGCACTTTAAATTTTTCCCACTCTCCAAATTTGTGAGTCTTTCATGTTTTATTTACTCGGAGCTGGTGAGCTGCCGTATGATAATTTCTGCCTCTTCTGTGGGGAGTTTCTGCTGTCGCACATTTCTGAGTGGCAGTGTGGCATCGCAGCACACACACACACACATAAAATCAATACGTCTATAAAATGTTGTATTTCTCAGAGGCAACGCCGTTCCAGATACAGACACCATCTGATTATTGTATTGGAAGATGATATCAGTGAACACAAACCTTTAATACAGTAAAATGTGTTTTGATTTGTATTATTATGTGTTCTTCAACCAGCTAAACCTATAACTGCCTGAGTGGGGAGAAATTGCAGTAGGCACCTTTATTTCATGCCTAACATGATGTGTGATCTGCATAAACACAACCTCAGCTGCATCACCACACCGCCTTCGTTTGGAGTCACGGTGCCCAGCAGGTGTTGAACTAATTTAACTTATTCCTTCCTCTCTTTTTTTTTGCAGATTAATTCACAATTTGAACTCTCGATTTAATAATTCATAGCACAGATTTACAGAACACATAAAACCTGTTTATAACCACATATCTAAGTACATTAAACCCGAGTGGCTCATTTAGTTCAGGTTGACCTTCCCACATGAAAATGCAGAGCACACACACACACACACTTCCACTAGTGTATCCTGATGCTGCAGGCTGTGGTTTGTGGGTCGGGCCTCCCTCCCTTCCTCCCTCCTTCTCTTCACTCCACACCACACAGGACGCAGCAGTGGTCAACGCTTGTTTGGTTAAAACAGCACGACAACAAGGTCAAATTTCAGAGAGGAGAAGAAGAAGAGAGGAGGCAGAGGGGGGAAGAGGAGGAAGAGAAGAAGAAGAAGAGAGCAGGATAGAAGGCAAATATGACACCTCGTCTCAGCATCCCTTAGAAACTCCAACACACACACACACACACACCTTTGTTTACTAAACAATCCGCCTTTGAAATATTTATTAGCGTTGGGAGGCTCAGTGTGTGTGTAAAGAGGTGGGAGGTTGCCCAAGAGACAGCCAACCATCGGGGGAACAGGTGATGTGTGAAAAAGAGAGAGAGAGACTTGAGTCACACTTGTGTGTAAATGAGCATCAGTTCAAATTGTTGCAGATTCCTCACTAAAGGGCGTTTTCACAAGCCATATTTAGCCTATTTAGTCTAGTTCGGGTTCACGGTGCCCAAATTAAAGCGGACCAAATAAAAAAATAATTTACTGAGGGGCGTGGACGAAGGAGCAAATTTATCCTTTTCGTCTCGAGAGCTACTTCTATGGGAATCACAGACTTTGAAATATTGCTGTTGAATTTTTTTCACTTGACTCGGTACTGATGTATTTTGCAACACAAACCCCTTCTACTCTCGACACGACCTCATGGGAAGGCACATTTACGTGACACATTTTATGCTTTTCATATGTCATTTCACGCCACATTGTTACCGTGTCGCAGTAGGTAGGTTTAGGAAGAAACATCATGTTTGGGCTTAAAATAAGTACGTAAAATAAGTAAATACCTACGTAAACAAGGTAACATAAGTACGAAAAACACGTCACAAATGTCACTAACATAACTTCAACATAACTCAACGCTTTTGGACATGAACAGCGGTCTCCTAGTTGGAGTCCAATAATATAATAACTGCATAAAACCTTTACTTTTGATACTTTTTGCTGACAATACTTTTGTACTTTTACTTCAGTAACTTCCTAATACATAAAATATATGTACAAATATGTGTTTAAACATGTTATATATTAATTCATCACTTCAGTTTAAATGAACAGGAAACAGTGAGGGAAATAAAGAGGCTGTTCAGATTCTGGTGAGCCCAAGGTCACAGTGAGGTCAAAGGTCATAGAGCTCCACATGGGAGGTAACTCAAGCCGGGAGATCAGGCAGGTCAAAGGTCAAACACGAACAGACAAATTTATCTTTTCTGTTTTGCCACTCTTGTTTTGTTCCTTCTTTCATCTCCTGATAGGCTCCTTTCAAATGTCTGAACATTGTTATCTCACACTGTTAAACACACACACACACACACACACACACACACACAGTCACACTGTCTCTAATCACATGTTGTTTCATTGTTTTAATTTTCATCTCCCTCCTCTTCTCTGCTGATTCTCATTGGACAATGAAATCGGGAGTAAAGTGGGACTGATCCTCATAAATCATTAAGCAAGGTTTGTTTTGCCTTGCGAATGTAATTAATACATAATTAATATTTAAAGATCGACTCGTTTATCAAATTTAATTTCACCACCGCAACAGATGCAGTGGAACGAGGAAAACAAACACATGGAGGAGGTGTTTTTTTTTGTGAATCTGAGACGGAGAAGAGAATGGAACATAAACAGAGGAGGGAGGGAAAGAGAAATTAGCACTAATGAGGCAGAAATGAGGCGGCGTCTTAATTAGCCGACAGGTAGCAGCTCAGTCCCACAGGAGGATGAAGTTAACTCAGCATCTTTGCTACGTCGTATATGACTCCTTTCTTTTTAATTACATTTTTCTCTTATTGTGTATGAAATATAAATAAACGTTGACTTGTCGTACCTTGTTATCCTAAACTGATTTTACTAGATGTGTTCAAGCAGTTCATTCATGTTCATCTGTGTTTTACGGTTGGATTTATTTTTAACAGAGACAGATGTTCAAAATGAACAATGTCCATGTATTCAAAAACAGAAAAAAAATGTGATTGTATGCAGATGACATCAAGATCATTCAACCCTCCAAAATGTGCTCAATCAATCTGCTCTGATTCATTCTCTCTCCCTCCTCGTCCTCACTCGCCCCTTCTCCCTCTGGAGACTGTCATGAGAGCGAGGCGCTCTGCGCTGTTAAGTAGCACCACTTTACCCTGTCAATACATTCAATAGAGCGCTATTGACCTGAGCTGTGAGAGGGGCTCAAGAGAGGAAAGATGGAAAGAAGAAAGAAGTAGGAAATAAGGACACACGTGTAATAAGGAAACACTTGGACAGACGGGAGAGATGCAACACTTTAAAGTGTGAAACCTGATGTTTTCATGCACAAAATATTATTTTTTTTGCCTTTATTCCGAAAAAGACAGCTGTTTACAAGGCTAATGAAAATTAATATTCCACTGTTCAGGTCATTCATAGTCCGTAGCTATACCTACAAAAAATAATACACTGTAATTTATATCCGACGAAATCAATTTGTGTGTAAATCACGTAATCCTGAAACAGGAAATATACAAATAAAAATACTGGACTTTTGCCCAGGAGACCGGCATTTGTGTCCCGTGTGAAACCAGACATCAACTTTGATTTGTCACATAACTTCCGTACTTAAGTTACGCCACTTCCGGTGTTATTTTAACCCAAACCACAATCTTTTCCTAACCCTAACCACTATCGTTTCGTTGCCTAAACCTAAGGAAGTTTATTTCGAAAAGACTGTATGTTTGTAACAAGCAGAAATTGACACACGTTGCTGGACATTCGTAGGAAAACGAAAGAAAAAGGAGGAATAACTTTTTTGTAATATATCATACAAACTTGTATGAGGATACGTTGCCGGTTTACATGCAGCCGTGTATACTCCAATTAACGCCTCCCTCTTTCATTCCTTCAACCACCTTCTTGAAAGGGTTGCAGTTGTGATATTTGTGCATATCCAAAAATCTGTTGATATTCAAGTCTTTCATAATGTTTAATAGTAGGTGTGTTTCTCCTTCTTTTCTTTTGGGCATGCATCTCTGCAAACTGTCGGCTAGTTGCTTTGTGTTCAACGCACAGAGCTGGACGTAAACAGACAAGAGGTCATGTGTCGCAAACTGAGAAGAGAGAGAAGGTAGAACGAAATGGGTGAGATAGAGACACCTGCTTTCAGACATGTCTCAAAGTCCCTGAATGGTTTAATTCGAGTGATGCAAGTGTTTAGCATGCTTCTCATGTGTGTGCACGTTTGCACGTAGCTGCATGAGTGAACGTTACAACAGAAACACACACACACACACACACACACACACACACACACACACACACACACACACACGCTTCCTGGGCTTGCTGCTCTGATGAAAGCGGTTCCTGGCTAATGGGTTAATTTCATTCCACTGCTCTCTGCCATGTTGAGGACAATTAGTCCAGAATGGAGCTGTGAATATTTAATGACATTCACTGGAAGGTACAGAGAGAGAGAGAGAGAGAGAGAGAGAGAGAGAGAGAAAGAGAGAGAGAGAGAGATGTAGAGGAGGAAAGAAGAGTCCAAACAGAGAGGAGAAACATGCCTGTTAGGAGGATTAGGAGGCGGGATGACACTATATCCTTCTTTGCTGCTTCTTTCACTGGTTTCACCTCAAACCCTGTCGCCAGACGAGAACGTTGATATTGGATGATTCTTCAAAGCCCTAGATTATGTTCAATGACATGAATCAATATCAATATTTGTTTTTAAATGATCTCTTTCTACAATATGTGCACACGGCCACTTCAGTTTGGTTAGGGAAAGACTGCAATTATAGCAAATACACTATAATACTAGCCTACTACTACCCCCCTATACAGGCTGTTGTCATACACTGTTAGTAGCTATACCTACGAAAAGTAATGCACTGTCATTCGCATACGGAGGAGGTCAGGCTGGATGGGTGGGTCCGTGTGAAATCACAAGTTAACATTGATTTATTTGTTACGTAACTTCTGTACTTAAGTTACGCTACTTCTAGAGTTATTTTATCCCAAACCACCATCTTTTCCTAAACCTAACTAAGTTGTTTCCTGCAAGTTTATTTTGAAAAGACTGTATTCATGTAACGTGCTAAAAAATACACGTGTTGCTGTACATTTGTAGGAAAATGCACTAAAAATTAGGAATAACTTTTCGTAACATATCATACGTACCGTTGCGTAAGGATATGATGTGATATATGAATTAATTGGATGTCCAATATGGTTGACACATCTTGAACTTTTGCGGTATGCAGAAAACTTCACCCTTTCTTTCCTAACTTATTTAATTGCTCTCGCACACTTGAATTGAGCCTCTCTGTTACTTGCCCACTGACTCGATCAATTATTTGGTTGCTTACTCGTTTATTTACTCATTCGCTTTTCCTTCTGTCTCTCTCACACTTGTTTTCTCTGTCACTCTGACTTAACGCAGCTACACCTTCTGAACAAAGGTCTCGAAGGTTGTCTTCATTGTCTTTTGTGGACGATCTGTTGTTGAAGTTTAAGGTTCATTAACTTTAGTCTGTTCATCCACTGATCACGCTAACTAGCCCGTTTCTTTTGTTTCAGTCAACCTTGGAATTCAAAACCCATCACTTCCTTCAACTCCTCATTTAATGGCAAACTTTACAATACTTTCACTGTGAAGTAGAAGTTTGAGCAGCAGACCCCGAGGACTGCTCCACATGCGTGTTTGTACTTGAAGTATTTGTTGACTTCTACCAGAGTTGACACAGACTGAAGAAACACGATCAATTTATACAACTCTTCAGCACTCCGAATTGAGTTAAATTTCTAATGGAGAGAAAAGAGGGAATGAAGAAATGTTGAGTTGTTTACCTTTCTAACTCCACAAGGGCATCGCTGCTCTTATTTTAGGAATGTAACTTCTGTCACCTGTGGACTCGACGGGGGCAGATTCACAATTAGGGTGAATGCGAGATGGCAGATTGGCAGACGGACTTCTGATCTGATGGACCGGTCAGTTTGTGCCCTGAGGTGGCGAGCGTGATGGCTACACTGTGGCCTGTCAATCAAACTCCAGCAAACTCCAGCATCTACAGTACGGCTTCCACACAGAAAGATAGAAAACAGGACAAACGCAGTGCAAGACCTATAATTGGTTAATTGATCCTCATCTGCCAATCAAATGTCTGAATTATTAATTGAGTAGATGACAGTGTTGAGGAGCAGATCTGTGGAAATAGTCCCATTGATTGGATACTGATGGGTTGTTATGGTGATGAGGGTTGTTATGGCGGTAATGGAACAGAGGAGGGTATTGATTGTTTGTTTGACAGCGTTACTGTCTCCATGTGTCTGGGTCTAACGGATGTTGCGTTTATTTTTCTTTCATAAAATGTCTTTGTACAAACAGCTATTATGCATACTTTTGTTTTGTTTTATTTCTATAGTCCTTGATTGGTGTTTCTCATTTATGTCATTTTATGGCTGGGTTACCTGAGCTTCATTTTCTTGTTATTCACTAAACATATTGGACTTGTTTTGAAAAGTAGCATAAAAATGCAACCGTGTGTCCTACAAAATTACTTTCCCATACAACTTAACTGCATACTCAATTAAGTTTCGAGGGAAACATATTTTCTCCCGGATTACGGTCGCAGTTTTAAACAGTTTTAAACACATGTTAATATTGTAAATGTAAATTTAAACAAAAGAAAAACACAACAAAAGTTAATTTTAGTAAAAAAAACATCATGGTTTGGCTTAACATGACTATGTTTGTTACATTATTAAGCTACTGACATAAATTAAAACAAGTGAACATTAATTTTTAGTTTCACACGGGACACGAACAGCAGCCTCCTTGATAGTCCTTTGTGATAGACCTCCTCTCTATGCAAACTTCTGCCGACTCACATTAGAAACATATTTGTGATACGTCAAAAATAAACGTAATCCGAGACAAAATATGTTTCGTCAAAAAACAATTCACGATTCAGTGTCTTTGGATGGAACCTCATTTTTAGGAGACAGGGCTGTTTGAAAAGAACCACAAAAAAGTAATTATGATTACACTTCACTAGACAAGATGTATTTAAAATGCATCTGTCTTATTAGCATGAGTTGAAATGACAAAAGGAATCACAAGGGTCAAATATGAGCAGAATTTCTGAGTAATAAAGTCTGTCAGCCATTCAAAATGTCAGCATGTACATGTCTCGCTGCAGGTTTGGGTTTGCCTGCTGCAAGTTTTACTGCCCCATCCTGCAAAATATAGTATGAAGGCACGGTCACACATGCGCAAAAATAGCATTCGCCTCCCATTCACTTCCATTCTATGCAAGGGCAGGGGCGTAACACTTTCGCTTGGTTGCAAAGCAAATTCGCATCTTCGGAATCACGTGGAGAGCAACATTGGGGAAGTTTCATGCGGATATCGCGATGATCACTCATCTGCATTTCGTGCATTTTTTTGAAGATGGTCTCCATCTAAGTCAGTTTTTTGAGTCTCCCATACACTCAGTTGCCAAGCTCATTGGTATTCACTATGAAATTTAAAGAAAAATAGAGGCGATGACGATTCCAAATGGTGGAACAAGTACTTTCTCCAGATTTGTAGGATTTCAAAATGCCAAGAAGACACGGACCAGTTGTTATTCCATTGTAACTGTTGTCTTTATAGCCTATACCAACCACAGCAGAGAAACACTGTGGGGTAAACGCGGTGACTTTGGAAATAAGAACCAGCGCCACATACGGCAGCCTTCCTGGCTAAGCTTTACCTGGAGCCGTGGGAGAGCATATGGCACATGGGCCAGAGGAGTACTGGATGCTATCCTGTTACTCTGTGGTGACACACAACTAGTTGTTGTCACTGACAGCTGCTGCTCATGAATGCCACACTTGTGCCAGGCTTGATGTTGAAGCCAGAACAAAACGTACATCTTAAATTAAAGATCTTAACATGATGGAGCCAGTAAGAATTAAACGACTTCCAGGAGGTGCAGGACTATTACTATCACTAACATTACATACGGGAATGAATGCTGATAGTAACCCTTCCCACTAAAGACAAGAGCCAGATGTTAGTCGTTTTTTGTCCAGTGGAAAAGGCGCTTTCGTTAAATTATTTTGGTTAAGGGTTTCACTTTTAGTAATATAAAAAAAGTCCTTTAGTCTCAATAGTCTGTCCATTTTCGTCCTTACAATAATTGACCTTCCTCTTCATATAATTCATGTACAGATGTCCCACGAGATCTTCCTTCTTAAGCAGACCTTGTTCATGTCAGCAAAGAAAAACAAGAAATCAAATGAATTACTCTCCACTTTCTCAAACCTTCAGGTCACCGCCAGTTTTCTTTCATGCACTCTCAGCAGTTTTCTACTCGTATTCCCTCGTGTATCTGGATGAAATGAAGTACAAGAGCATAATGCACCATATTGATATCTGACATGTCAAAAACGCAGCAAATTACCATCCCATCTTAGAGGCTTGCTAATTCTCTGACCCGACCTCAAGAACATAACATCCGCTCTCCGTGCTCATCAGGTCCCGTCATTCACCGGTCGACAAATGCGTCTAGTTGTTAGTCTCTAAGCTTTAACCGTCTTTCATCATAACCTGCGCTGTTACCAGGGTCAACAAGTTCATTTCCAGAGGAAATCTCAAAAAAACGACAATGAGCTGCATTTAAAAATTAATTGAGCAATGAAGTTGCTTTTTTATCTAGTAAAAATATCTACAGTATATTGTATTCAGAGATTGTCAAAAAATAAACATCAGTTATTTGTTCAAATGTCTAACACAATCAACAGATATGAGAGATCAGTCCTCTCATCTAACACTAAACGAGAAAGCGAAAAAAAGTCCCAAAAATGTCGCTGATGTTGAAAATGTTGATAGGTGTGTCAGATCAGACACAGGGCTATTATAGTGAACTAAAACTCAGAGTAAAACAAAAATAAGCAGTAAAAAATATTGTTAGTAAACTGAAACAAAAAACTAAATCCTCTAAGAAACTGCACATCGGACACTAAAGTAGCGCGAAGATTAAACATTATGTCCATTCCTACACAGTTCTCCAACTATGTATTTTTGTATGTATATGCAGCTACGTCTGAGACATTATAACAAAAACAAACAAAATATATAAAAACTAAACTGTTTAGAAAAACTAAAACTAAACTAAATCTAGCAAATGCACTCACTAAAACGAAACGAAAATGAAAATGAAAAGTCAAAACTAAAACGTTGGAGCCTACTTTGAGCTAGCTTTATGTTTGGAGGACTTACTGTGTGTTTAAAATCTATTTTTATTTTGTTTTGATAAAATAAAGTGCAAGGAATCTCATGTTGGGTTGACGTCTGACTTTCCTGTATGGTTCTGTCCCACAGGGACATCATGAAAATGAGGACGACCTGCAACTCACACCGGTTCAATCCTGCAGCTCTCGGACCGCCCACACAACGTCTGTGACTGTGTTGAAGGATCTCACCTTCCTTTACTGGAAGCCACTGTGATTTAATGTCATCGATGCATGATTAAGATTGTAAAGCTTGAAGAAATGTTCCAATGTTCCAATGTTTTGTTGTATTTTTGTCTTTCAGCTGCAGAAATTACATTTTCTGTATGCACAAATCTTGTGAAAATAAAACAACTAATTCAAGTACAGGTGCTCAATCCAACAGACTTCTGTTCTCAAATGCTTTTTTTTTTTTTTACTCATATTCCCAGGTGTGTTTGTCTGAAATGAAGTGCACGAGCATAATGCACCGTATTGATATCTGGACATGTCAAAACACAACAAATTACCATCCTGCCATCTTGGAGAGAGCGACTCCCTAAGATTTGATCCATACATCATCTGCACTCTGCACTCATCAAGCTGTCTCACTCACAAGGGCATTAATGCGTTTTGTTGATTTCAGCATTTCCGAGGCCATTAAGACGAAAGAGCACTGATAGAAAACCTGTATGAACGGAGAGCACAGAAAGATACAGACCTACCTGCCTATAGACGGTGGGATGCTCATGTTTTGATGGACGGTGGTTTGCATTAGGCGCTTGAGTCAATTCTGTTTTATAAAACCATAGTAAGCATGCCAGGAATAAGGTACAGTGACTCAAATATATGAGATTTACAGGCAGCAGTTCAGCGCTTCAGTAGAAACAAGATTACCTTTGATAAACACACACACAGGTGACTCTCTGATGATGCAACACATGCACACATATGGACACACACGTGTAAATACACTCAAAAAGAAGAGCGTAAACTATCAAAGCAAGCACACAGAATCACATAGCAACACATACACACTGTGGATCACAGGCGTGTTTACAGACAGACAGACAGAGCAGACGGATGAATAAATGATGTGTGTGATCTATAATGAATGCCTCTTGTTCATTACACATTCTCACATTCAACAGGCCATTCCACAGGCCACAACAGTGTCCTCACCGTCTGGGTCTTTATGTGGCGGGTAGTGAGACAGATGTGTCTGGGAGGCCGAAATAATCTCATTGGTTCATTTAAACCTCAGTGGGAGGAGCCAGACGCCCAGAGACGTCACACATGACTTCAACCAAAGACGTGTCGCCAATGGCATCAACACAGGATGAGAGTTTATATAACACAATTATAATGTTAACTGTGTGACCAACTAATAGCTAACAAGCTATCAATTGATTAATACTATTTAGTAAGCATTTAGCTATGTAGGAACTGAATCTGGAGCTGTTGGTGAACAGACCCCGGAGCAGTTGTGTCATAGACTGTCACCGTAACGTCACCCATTGGCTTGTAGACTACAGTTTTGAAGCCTCAGGTTCGGCATTTCGGTTGTTGCGTTCTTGGTTTTTGCCATCACTCTCTTGGTTTATAGCCATCTTTTGGGCTTTAGCATCATTGTTTTACGGCGTCGCCAGCTTTTGGTTTTTGGCAGTCGTCATCTTGATTTTAGTCGTCGCCATCTTTTGATTTTTGTCCGTTGCCATTTTCTGCTTTTGGTCTTCGCCATCTTGGGTTTTAGCGGTCACCAACTTGGTCTTTGGCCGTCGTCATCTTTTGGTTTCTGTCCATCGTCATCTTGGTTTTTCACATATGCCATCTTTGATTTTAGCCATTGCCATCTTTTGGTTTTTGACCGTCGCCATTTTTTGGTTTTGGCCATCACCATCTTGGTCTTTGATCGTCGCCATCTTGGTTTTGTGACAAGTGACAAGAGAGGGTGGAGCTAAGTACAACTGAACGCTGAATAAGTATTTTTCGCATTGCGCTGAAGAAATGGGGACCAAAACATCAGCTTCATGGGAACATTTTACTTGTATGAGAACACATCTGGTGGACTGGCAGTTATCAGACTATCAAAATAAAGGTTCAAAAATACATTAAAAATTCTTTAAAAAGCACTTTGCAATTTTTGTAATCTAGCTATCTGCTGCAGTGTAGGGTTTATGTGAGTTTATGGCAACAGCGTATACATGTTGATAAGAGTTGGAAAACTCAGGTCTGTTGTTTACAATATGAAAACAATCCTACCGAAGCACGGGGAAAAGTTTAGCCAAAAAAGAAACCAGCTCAACTTCTAACACCAAGAAATCTATCATCATGAAAATAAGAATAAAAACATTTACTATCTAATCAGAGTCCTTGATTTGTTGTGTTCCTTTGGCTCTGCTCATTAAGGTTCAGAGACAAATTCCAGTGCATTCATTGGCTGACGGTCGTAGTGGCTTCCACAGGACACACAGGCTAAAAGAGAGCTCAAAGATCAGAAGGGGGGGGTTATAGGAGAGAAAGAGGATGGAAGGGAGGAGTTAGAAAGCGCCCTGAGGGGTGAGAAGGGAGGGAGAGAAACTGGGGAGGAGGAGGTTGATGATGACTTTGTGTTGTTTTATAGATGGTGTCATAAAACTCCTCTCTCTTCCTCTCCTCCTCCGGCCCCCTCAGCTCTTCCTCCAGGCACAACATGTGATGGATGTCAAGAGAGGAGTGTGTGTGTCTGTGTGTCTGTGTGTGTCTGTGTGTGTCTGTTACAATGTCCCATAATCCTACAGGGTTTGTTATATCCAATTCAGTTTTTATTTTTCAAGAAAAAAAAAATCTATTTATCTGGATAATTTAACAAAATTTAACAAAACACAGAAGTCCTTTTTTGGCGTTTACTGAAATGTCTCGACAACTACTGGGTGGCCTGCCATGACATTTGGTACAGATATGCCAATTCGGCGTCATTTATGTATTATATAAATAAATATATAAATGATACATATATATATATTATTTATTTATTTGTATTTATGTATTTG